>JAPYYZ010000356.1:0-27633 GCA_030522705.1 Eretmocerus eremicus | reverse complement strand
ATGATTGATTAGGGGTGGATACACACGATCACGCGTGGACATGTACCGCAACTGGTACACGACCACGCATGCTCGTGTACCACTCATTTTTACACGGGACCTGAAGAAAGATGTGCCTGTTTTTAGTTTTAATGGACACCACTTTTCTCTCTTCGACCTCCTAGCTTACGTTTGTTCATCTGCATTTATTTTATCCGATCCAAAAATCAGCTTTCTTTCTCAAATATTTTGGATCACGACCTTTCACACAAACATCCTGAGATACAATTTTGTCACAAAAATTTCTCAAGACAGGGCTTCCTTCCCCAAATGTCCTGAATTGAATCGTTTTTACGCAAAATTCTCGAGATCGCGAGCTTCTCGCGCAAACTTCCTAAATCGTAGCTTTTTTTAAGCTTATTTCACAGGTCAGGCTTTCTATTTTCTTCCAACTCGAGATAGAGCTTGTTCATCCTCAAGAGTCGTCCTGATATCAATTCCAAAATTTTCAATTCAGAATCGCATCATACCTCACATTCTCGATCCACTGGCCGTCATCCCAATTACACGGCTGTATACGCATGCTCAATGCAAGTCGCATTCGTTGAAGCTCTCGAGCAAAGCAAGGATTTTGCTCCAGATTTCCTCCAGCCCGCCCTCTTCTCTCGCTCCGTACAAATGACAATGTCCGCGGAGGATCGACGACCCATCAGCGTAACAGTGTAGGGGCAGAAACTGCGACGGGGACAGGCACGGATTGCCGATCAAGTGGACGAGCACAAATTGAGCGCTCCGTATCAACGAAAGATACTCGAGCGCTCTACACCGAATTAGGTATTATACACGTACGCATCAAAAAATAGATATTATATATATTATTATACATATAGGATATACGATTCATATACATTATATAGATAGATATTTGCGTACGTATGAGTATATAAATGAATATATTATATATAGATTATATTATACTATATTATGTATACATAAATGGAGAGCGAGGCGACTCGCGCGCGAAAGGTGAGAGACGCGAATGTCGCTCGCCAAACGTCACTTCACGGTTGTGAGTAGAATTAAATCGATAACTGAGGGATAATTCTCCGAGCCTGATACGTAAGAGATCCAATCCAGTGCGCACATGTCGCGGAAAAATGTGTTCATACAGCTATCATTTTTACACAGGTTTGACGCTCATTCCGACATTGAAAGATGTGCTTTTGACGTCGTATAGCGTCGTGAATTTTCCGATGTTCCCATCAAGAGATTAAATTATTCAATATCACGAAAGCAGGCAGAACCAGCCATTAGTCACTTGCTAGCATTTTTCACGATGAAATATCTCTAATTAATTGTTGCGAGATGGGAGCTGAAAGAATTTCAGCTGCTCCGAGACTAGTGGAAGCATTAATCTCTTAAGTTCGGAATTAGCGGCTCACCTTCATCATAACAAAGTTTGACTCGGCTCCATCTTCATTATTGCGTTATTCTTGCATATTGCTAGCGTTCAGGCTTTGGGAATGTACTTTACTCGAATCGCGAAAGAATTTACAAAATAACCCGTTCAAATTGCAATTAAGACGAAGAGAAAGAAAGTTTCGAATGAATTCAGTAAAGCCATTAATTATTCCCGATGCAGAAAAAGTTCACGGGGACTTTTCCATCGTTTTGTAAATTCCACGGTTGTGCTTGGACTTTTCTGTTGCTGTAGACTCGAGAGTCGCGCGCGTGAACTTGTCTCATGCGTAAAAACCTAGGAATCCATGGGTAGAGATGCAGCAAGAGTTAACTTACCATTTTGCGGGTAACGAGAAAATTCCGTAGTGTAATGGAATTTACTCGAGACGAGCTATGTATGAGAGATGAAAAAACGAAAGTGAGTTGTATTATCATTGTAATATTGGATAAGCGAAATATGAGCTGCAATCTGAAAACAACAGATTGAGAGGATTTTTAGAATACGTTGGGAGAGTAGGAAATTTTAAATGTTCGACCACACAGTCGAGGCACACTCGAACATGGTTGTGATAAGGTTGTGAAAATAAAAAGTTTCGTAGCCGTGCTTCGAATGACACACAAGATTTTTAAAATAAAAAATCAAATCGAGATAACTTTTCGACTCATACTGATAAGTTGTCCAGCGAAAGATCGAGTTTCTGTCCGAGTGAGCTTTCCACGTAAAGATATTCATTTGGAACCCTTGTATACCTTGGTACGTTGTGACGAGGCAATTCGGTTTAGAATCATCACGTAGGATTAGTTGATCGATTCTAAATGAAATCAAAAGAAGCCACTTTTATATGAGAACGTTGTGAAAGCGTGTTAAAGTTTATCAAAATGTTAGATACTAGAAGAATGTTCACGTTTCGTTTATTATCACGTAAGAAGTATTGATCGTTCGCTCGCTGTAAATAGATCGCCGCTTGTGAGGATGCCAAAGCGACCATTGCGTTGAGGATGATTACTTTATTGCATGTTTCGTGAGATGAATCTGCAGCGTCGTTCACGCAGAAGAACCATATTTTGTAATACATTCCTGTTTATATTGTTCCTATTTGTGCGTAAATATATACTACTCGTTGAATGGCGGACATTTTCGTAAATAGGCAAGTACGGAGTGTAAATAGACTTTCTTACCAAAATACGCACGTAGAAGTTCAAAGTGAGAGCGAAAATCGCATAGTTGATGTGTTTACAGAATCTACAAGTGTAGTATAACTCGAATTCGAATGAGAGCAGCGCTGTATGTACCGTATGCATGTGCGAAACGCAACGTTGCGTCGCTCTAGCATTAATATTAGTTTCCACATCTGCGAAAGCTCCCATTGAATCATTCCACAAAGTCGCAACTCGGGCAGAAAACACTCCAATGCGAAACTCGATCATACATCGTAATAGCGTATAAATGAGCAAGTATTCACTTAACATGTATGTGAGTGAAACTGTTACCCTTGAATGAATTTGATTTCTAGTCAACATCTTTTTTTGCTATTAACGCTAATGACCGTGTTGAAGGACGCCCGATCCCAATGATATTTGCTACATATGCCCAATTAGTGAGTCTCAACAGGAAATCGGTATATATCAAAGATCAATGAGAACGCATTGCATTAGCGCATTTACAAAATTAGGGACGGCTCTCTGAGAGTCACTCCATTATCACTCAACTCACTAATCATCCAGTGAGACTATTAATTTTTTCATCAGTCACTGATAAGTCGAAGCAATGCCATCAATGAAAAACCTACAGTGGTTGCTGATTATTTAGTTAATACTCACTGAATAATTAGCGAGATTCCTAACAGTTGAGTGACTTTCACCTATTGACGAATGATACTGATTCTTTTGAAGAATCACTGGATCAGCAACTTTTTACACACTCCACCAATATTTGAGTGATTATCATCGATTCCTCAGTTGATTCGCTGATTCATCATTAATCCATCTCAATGATTCGGGTCAAGCGAGAACGTACATGCACCAAACGATATCACACGGATTTCGTGCACAAGTAGAGGCCAACGAAAGGAATTGCATCCTTCTCATTCGTCGAATATCTGAAGGATACCGAATGACTCGGCCAATCCGATACGTCACGCAACAAGAATTCCGCGCAGCGATTCGAGCTCCTGGAATCAAATTGCTCAAGAAATAATTTCAGCGTCGTGCAAGGTGCGCCGATCTCCGACCCTCCCCCGGAGGGGAAGAACAATAAATAAACAACGAGCGAGTGCATCGGGAGCGTGAACGAAAACACCGGTCGACTTTTTGAATTCTCTCGAGAGCCGACGCAGCGGGGCACGCGACTTTGTGAGGCAAATGCCCGGCAAGAGAGGCAAGAGAGGCCAAGATGAAGTGGAAATGATCAAGCAAGAAATGTAGAGCCTCGCGAGCAAATGCCTCCCGGAGGGCACGAGATACATTGGGAGAGCGCGAAAGAAATCAGTCTGGCCGACAGCAGCGGGCACGAGAGAGAGGCAGAGCGATTGCTTGCGTTGCGGCGCGCCGCCCGCCGCGGAGCTACAAGAGTAAGTAGTACGGGTCAACGAAAGCTGCGCCAGTGCCTGTGTACGTATCACAGAGTCGGCTAATCAAATCGAATATCGAGGAGGCTGTGGCGCGTTTTCCGCCCCGAGCATTTTGCATTGCGATCGGTTGGCGCGCGCAATGTTGCAAATCTCGTTACATTTAGCGCCCGATGGAATTACCGAGCCATTACGTATTCAATGAATGCAGTATCGCAGACAGGCGCGGCGGCGCGGGCTAGTACATCTCGTTTCCAGAAAAAAATACGAGCCGTTCGGCGAGCTGTGGTTCATTGCGAATTCGATTTGGTGGATTACTTTTTGGGAGTTTTTCGACACTCGTCGGACTTGATTACTTTGCTTTTCCGAGAATTGGGTGTCATTGGCACAAAAACGAACGGATTGCTCGCGACGAGGATCTCACGGGAGAAAATTCATTAAAATTAAGCGCGCCTCTTTATTGGTGAATTTGATCCTCGCCACTTGTTTCGTATGGAAAATCAAGGTCAATGAGAATCCTCGCTATAAGAGAAATAGATATGCGCGAGAGATAAATTTTGTTCCTGGCTTTCAAAAAACGACTGTATCTTTGAGTTGGTTGAAATTTGACGGGAATGTTTTCCGAGATTTAACTGAAATATTCATGAATTTTCACAGGTTTTTGATGAATTTATTCAATCACTGTTGATCTGAATTAGGAACTTTTTCGTACGAGATGATCAATATCTGTAAAATTTAGCAGAAGAACTCTTCTAACAATATCCTACGAGTATAATTTTTTCACATCCTACTACTTATTAATTTCTCCAATACCCCATGTGGGAAATCAGGCCTCATATTTTTCATGTTAATTTGAAATTTTCGATTGCTTATGAGTCGGAATCCAGACAATTGAAGATTCTGAAAAAATTCCATGGTCTCTCAGATAGTAAATGCTCGCAAAAAGTTAATTTTGAAAAATTTTATCCAAAAAAATTTAGTCAAATCAACCAGCTCAAAATTCAGTATCAACTTCCAGTCTTCAATAGACTCACGTCGAATATTCCATCCTTGGAATTTAATTTCAAAGAAAATTGACGGATAATTAACACCCGTCTTATCTTGTCACCCGAACTGACGAAACTTGATCCCAAGACTAACGACGAAAATTGCGACAGCAGCAGCATTGGATCCATCACACTCCATGAAGCTTGGGTATACCTACCCTCGATCCTCTAAAAAAAATGCAGAATTTTCACGAAAAGCGCATCAGACGGGTCCTCGCAAAAAAACTCGCGGCGCGAAATATCACGTTCTCGCATAGAGGCAGAGAGATTACATCCGTCGCTCGGAGGTCGTTGCGCCGTGAGTCCGCTTCTCGCCGACACCCTATAGCAGAGTACATTTGCAGCGCTCGTTTCGCCGAGATAACGAATGCTCGAACGGCGAGCCTGTCAATGAGAAACTAACGCCGCAACTCGCTAACGCTCTCGCTATTCACGAGTATACCCGGCTAAGTGCAAAAACGGCTCGCAGCTAGAGCGGTACACGTACGAGGGTCAGATCGGATCGGCTCGGCCAACAATAACCGGCGGCAGCTCGGCAAAAAGACGGAGACTATACGCGTTCGTATAAATGCGCGGCGAGGTATAAAAAAGCGCCCGCCCGCCGCCGACGAGATAGAGAGCCCGCGTCCGGTACCGGACCGGATCTCCAGCTCTTTTCCATTGGAGATTCATCGATGCGCGTCCGAGGCTCGCTCCACACACACTCACACGTGAAAACTGGGGCGAGCGAGGGGGAGCAACGACTAGTGGTCGAGTTAATTATTCAACTAATACTCGGGGGGTGTGCGAGCTTTCAATTCGCGAGTGTAGCGCGAGTACCGTTTGCTTCGAATAATCCGGGGTGCCTCTTTGTGCCTCCTCGTGCACAGAGGGGGGGCATCGATTAGCCGTAATCGGCCTGCGGCTAGTCCAAGCGTTACCGCAGAGACGTCCTCTAATACGCCCGATCGCGTTATTGATAACGAGAGGTGGGCCGCGCCGACGGGCAGCATTAGCCCGCTTTCGCCGCTCAAGCCGTCGTCCATGCGCACACGGACGCGTACGAAAACGACCACATGCGCTTCGAATCGCTCTCGGATGTAGTGTGTCCTCTCTAGAGGGATATAGAGCCGGATCGAGTGTTGGCCGGAGCTTTACGACGAGGACTCGCACTCTGGAATGGCCCGAGCTGATACACCGGATGCGATGCACTGGATTTCCGTTTACGAGCTGACTCTGAAACACCCCCCTGCCTCTATTGCGAATTTTCTTAGGGGCGAGAGAGTGTGTGTGTGGGGGTGGGTGCGAGAGTGAGCGGGCACATAAAGCGACGGCGTTTCAATAAAGATTATCCGGCGACGACGATATGTATGTGTACGTGATCCGGGTGGCAAACATTTCTGCGAGGAAGAGAGCTTCGACAAGAGGCAGCTGCAGTAAAAATTGAGCTCGCATAGCTCCTCCATGCGAAACGATCCGACGCGTATATGAGGCCGCTCTGCAGCTTTGACTCGCTCTGACTTGCGATGCAGATTACCGAGAGCCGTCGGATCGCCATTTGCTCCCGAGAGCATCGGCTTTGTGATCGCCGTTGCCGCTTCTGAGTGGGTGGGGATTTCGTTCCCGATGACGGGCACAATTTATTCCGCGTGAGAGACATCTCGTATGCTGATACGTCGAGTATCACTTTTCTCGGACGGTGAGGCCATCGTGAGAAAATTGCATTTGCATTGACGTCTTGTTTTTACGGTCTATCCTGGGAGGAAATTGTTTGAAAAAAATGAGACGTTGTATACGTTACATCTTATCTTCAGCTTCACAGCGATCAAGTTTGGAGCGTAATGGACCTCGAATTCGGTGAACGCTAGTCGAAAGTTCGATTTTTAATTTTTGTAGAGACGATCAACTTCCTGAAACTACTTGACAAAGTTTCAATTCTACATTCAAATTCTTCGTGGTGGTACACCACGTACAATGATATTGAATAATTATTACTCGAATCCAAGATAAATTAAAAATTGGACATTTAAACGGGGATTTGAACATTTTTCAAGGAAACAACTCTATTTTCAGTCGTGGGATGATTCTTTTCTACTGTGAAGTTAGAAGAAAAAAAGTTACTTTGGAAAATACACTCTAAATCTGAAATACAGGGAAGGCCGCACTATTTCAAATACAGGATTCCATTTCCACATTTAGAATCCACTATTTTGCAGTGGCATACCACATGCAAAATGGTAGATTGGAGACTTGGAAAAAAATCTGGCACCAATCTATAAATAAATTAGTGGCATACCACTATTTGAAATTGTAGTTGACTGTTGGAAGGGATTTGAGATACCTACCACTAGGTCGATTCGAGTAAACTTATTTCACCCGGGTGATAAATGACTATTTGCATATGGCCCGGTCAGAACATGTCCGCTATGGAGGTTTCGGACTCTAAGCCAAAACTTTTCCGGGGCCTGAAAGACAGTGTACTGATGTACACTGCCATTCTACCTCATGCAAGTTCTGTTTCGGAGACTTTTTTGAGAGAATAACTGACTTGAATAGAACCACAATTTCAAATTGTAGTTCAAGATCGCCAATTTCAAATTGTGCCTGGTCACTGATATTGCAATATGTGCCTGACCACTATTTGAAATAGTAGTTTGGAATCTACTATTCCATATCGTGCCCAGCCACGATTTCAGAGTGGACGAGTCCTCGCATACTCAAAAAGTAGTATACCACTATTTCAATAGAGGAATTCATTATTTCAGAATTAAAATGATAGCTGATACCGAAAAATGACTCGGATTCAGAAAAATATTATGATTCCCTCTACCGCATAACGTAAACCTTGTTTCGGAATGCAATTGCATCGATGTAAGCCGAATGGCGAATATCTCGATTCACCGGACAATACATCGTAAATAGGCATTGAGAAGGAAAGAGGGAATGTATGGGAGTAATTGTGGCATCGAAATAACGCGATCAACAGATCAATGCGTCGACATACCGGTTGCATTCATGCGCCAAGCGTCCTCGGGACACAAAGGAAGATTACGCCGAGCGACAAAAGCAGAAATAGGACTGCGGCATCGAGACCGCGCAATGAAAGAGACCGCAGATATGAAAGAAGGTGGAGGCGGTTACATGCACGAGCGCGAAATACAAGAAAACGAGAAAGAAGAAAGGCGGGGCGTTGCCCGCATTACGTGAGCTCGTCGCACGCGCTCAGCCATCCAAACGCGTATACGAAACAATATCCTCGTAAATTTACGACTTGGCATATAGGTATATACGCATGCAGATCGCGCCGTAAAAATGAGACGCTCGAGTGGATATCGACGAAAAGCAGATCTACCTCTAAAGCAAAAACTTCCTCGCGCATTACGCACACTACAACATCCCCGGTGCGTAAATCGTATCGCGTCTCATTTGCGCTCCACCTCCCGTCCATTGTCTTTGGCGAAATGAAAGTGTGCTGCGCATCGCCGCTCTGTATAATACGAGCCATCGAGATATGAAAGCTCGCGAGGCGAAGGATATCAGAGCGGTGCGCGGTGCCGTGGAGAAATTGTACTCGCGAGCGAAAAGAGCAAAATTATGCGGTAGAGAGGGAGAGAGGGGGGGGGAGAGCCGCGCAAAATTGAAAGCTCTCGCGCATTCAGGGCTTGATTTTAATCGACGTCGTCGAGATGGTCGTTACGCGCGCTTGTGCCCCTCGCGGCTGCCTTCGCCGTGTCGGCCCGAGCTTGCGAGCATTGTTATTATACACGCGTTTGCCAGCGCTATAGAGCAAAACTGCATGACGTCGACGATCGGTACGCGCGCGACCGTGCATAATTATGCCTTTATTATTATCGTCGTTAGGGTAGCAAGCACAGCTCCCCGAGAGCCCTGCGATATTTTTTTACCTGGCACTCGACTCAATAACGCGCGGGGCGACTCGCTGTTTCGCGAGCTCTCCATTCTCTCGAGTAGTACTCGCGGTGGGACCGAGAGACGTCGACGAGCTCCAAATTGGATCTCGACTCGGACCACTCGGCCCCGTCATCTGCATCAGCTCGACTTCCCTCGGGGAGAGGCGAAACACTTGCGCGACGCTGAACTTGGACCGAGTCCTTCATTCAAATTTCCCGCCACGAGGCCAAGTTTGTCTGGCGCGAGTTACGAATTATCCAAGGCGTTTGGTGCATCGTACGCGATACTGAACTACTGAATCTATTGCATTGGGATCGCGCGAACTCATTGTGAGTGATAAATTCGAATTTCTTCGAGTGACTTGCTTCTCGTTTCACTAGATTCGAGACTTTGAGAGGAGCATATCCCACTCGAATCAAAGGAAATGAGTGAAAAGTCCCTCGAAGAAATCTAAAGAGTACACGCTAAACTTCTTGAGTGAGATTTCACTCAAAGCTAGTTAGATTCGAATACCTCAGAGCTTTGCGTGGCACGAATTTGACTTCGAATCGGTAAAAATTTACTCATACTAATCCTTTGACGCCCGAATTTTTTTGGTGCATGAAAAAAAATTTTTCTTGTCAAAACAGAGAATGGCCATTCAAATTAAAACAAAAATACAAAGATCAGGAGGTCCTAAAAATCACATGGCGTTGAGCTCTAGCGAGCGCGTGGCTAAGAATATTGAGATGTTTTTTTGTGAGAGTATGATCCTCATAAGTCGACATATTTTTCAGAATCCTTTCAGATTTTTCATTTGTGAGAACTGGGAGTCAAAAAATTTTCATGTACAAGTATGTAACGCTGGACGCCAAACGGTTTAATGAAAACTGGTTCAGAGCTTTCTTCAATTCCAAAGAGTATGACTGCGTTATCCCATCCACGAGGAGGGGCTACCCCTCAATCTGAACTCGAGAAGCGATTTCGGTCTGCGAGCTCGATCCGATCGGTTCGCGTGTCTCTTGACACAAATGTGGTCGAGCGCAAGTTGTTGGCAAACTCGAGCGCGGATCAACACCGATCGAGAGAGAGACAGACAGACAGACAGAGAAACAGAAGCCGTACCCGAGTTCGGATTGAGACGGGAACAAGCCGAGAAACGCGCGCGCGTAAATACATGTTGTACGCGGTATGTGCTGGAGTGATGAGGATTCGATCGGGCGAGATTGATCAAATTTCCTTACACACAGTCGCGTCTCGTTGTAAACCTATCAAATTGTATAGCCGCAGCCCGAAACGATATGTCAATGAATGATGATTTCTGTTGTCGATGCTCGCAACTTATTTGATAATACATGTGACAAATAAGATTCACACGTGTACGTCACTCGACTCAAACGTCAAACCCAGTCCCGTTGATCCCTGCGCTACTCACACCTCTCTGTCAATATTTTGCTTCCGGATCAGTTTGGCCGAAACTCGGCGAGACGCACGAGGTACATCGAGGATGTCAACTTGCAGCCCAACGCTATATGGGCCAAAAACCAGTAGTTATGCACAGAGAGAAGACGTCTCGCTCTGTAATATTTAGCTTCGTCTGCCACTCGACTTTTGGAGGGTCGATATCGCCGAGCTCAGACAGACGCTCCAGACGGAAGATGTAAGTATAATGGGTATCGCAGAGAATGTGCAAGAAGGCGCGAAAGAATCGCGAGGTATACGGAATTAGGCTGCTGACACTGGTAATGAGTGAGCAGAGGGTAAGTTTGAGGCGCCGCGCCGCGACGCGGAAGAATGGGTGGAGCGAAGCGACGACGACGGCGAGACGACGAAGAAGAGACGAGTGTGTCCGCATGCGCTTGGTCTCGGGGCCGCGCCTGCCCGACTCTCGTCATGGTCGATACAAACGACGGAGAGACCAACTCTCGGCTCTGCGATGCTGCCACCCCTCGTGCCGTTAACATATAGACGCGGGCGTACATACACAAAGCTGACCGCGCTTCCGGGCGATGACAGCGGCCTAGAGTACCAAAGCCGACGCTCTGCGATCGACCAGGTAAATATCACCCGAAGCTCGTGGTCCCGAGGGCTAGAAAAAAAAAAAAAAAAAAAAAAAATGTGAAAAGAGTAGACAAAATTTTACCTGCCGTGAAAGCACTATTTTCAACGTTGTTTGGATGATGTATCACTTCCGAAGAGAAATATTGCGAAAAGAATCGCTGGGGCCTTTCATTCGCTTTGCGTTTTCCGCGATTTGATCAAAACTGGGAGATGCCCTAAAAATTGATTGATTGAGGTTTACGTGTATGTTTGACAATAGCATAAAATTGGGATCGAGTTGCAAATATTTCCGGAAAATCCAAAATAAATCATAACGAGTTTTCTGCTATAGCCTTATGAAATGGAGCGATTCTTTGAAACCGGAATATGCTACCGAATGTGATCCGTTGTCTGCTTTTTCAAAGCGGTATTATGATTCAATTTTAACCATCAATATTTCTACTCCATTTTATAACTCCTTCCTTCTATCATCTTATAATGACTAGATTGATTGTATCTTACACAAGAGACCAAATCGAGTCCCAAATGGGGATTTCGAGCAACGAAATCAATAAAAACTAGTTTTGAGGAATTTCCACAGATTTTATTTTCATGAATATGTGTGAAGAAGACTCCTACTTTTTTGGGAATTCTAATTTAAAAACTCGTGACTGGTGAATCAAGAAGATGGAGATTTCAAAATTTCCATGAGTTTTGAATCAGGCGTTGAAATGTAGAAGACGAAATTACATAATGAATGGATAAATCATGTAAGAGTTATAGTGCCGTAAAAAAGAAAGTGAGACAGGAATATTAAAAAACGATGGAGAAGTTGCAAATTATTAGAAATTTAGTATATAAGTAATAGTCATCATGATCAAAATCCCAGAGTTAACAAGAGGCTCGACTAAAGTAGTTTCGATCAAATGTATCAAACATTCAATGATATTGGAGATTCTGCATAACGAAGGGTAAAATAAAATTTTAGAGAATCATCAAGAATTATTATTCTGAGGTGTCTGAATCAAGGCTCAAATATAAAACTGAATCCCGAATAACAATCAGGTACGTGAAATTCAGTAGAAAAAAATTTTCCTTCCAGATTATTTGATGATGAATTTATACAATGGGAGAATGTGAAGGATACAGATGTTAATTTTACGTATTGAAGAATAATAAAACGACGTTTTTTTGGAAATCCATAACTTAATTGAAAAGTTATCACGATGAAGGCCTTGGAATTGACATGACTTGAGAATTGACATGATCGTAGCTGAGAATGAAAATAAAAAATTCCAGGAAGAGAATGAAATTCGTAGAAGATATGGTGTGACTCTTCTACGAACAATCAGGAATCAAAAATCGATATCACACAAAGTGTCGGAAAGGCGCGCACGTACGCGAGATTGCAAGAGCACGCACTCGCTTGTACACCTGAATGCGCATTTACCGCCGCAGGAGTATATCGCAAAGGAAAGAAAACGATTCCGCTGGAGAGTCCGGCTCTCGCGGCTTCTCGCGCTTCGCTCGGTGTGTAATGGAGCTCGAGTCCAACTGGCGGCTACATAAAGCCGAGCTTCGCGACCGGAGACGTGAGCTGCAATCTACTCGACTCGATTCAGCCCGAACTATATATATACACGAGAGCGATTCAGCCGCGCTGCATGCTCCTCTCCAACTCGTACGTATGCGGTTACACAATCAACGCGAGTCCCGCTGCTGCTGTTGCCTGCCCGCGCGAATCAGTTTTTCCTGCTTTAACAGGCATAAAACCGAGGAAGCCTGTTCTTCTTTTCAAGCACCACTTGCGCGTGACCTGGACTTGATCGAGATGAACTTTTTACGTGTGCGAGCTTTTAAAGCTTTATCCAGTGGGAAATGTTGGCAAACCTCATAGATCCGGCGGACAAAATCTGGCTTTTTATGGTATTTGGGCTTCGTTGCTCGATCGTCAGGGTGCAGAGAGTTTAATAAAGCCAGAAGTATGCAGGCACCTGATATCGCTCCTCGTCTATTTCATGAGTCTGCCTTCCGGGGTTATTTGCATACTCTTTTACTCATAAAAATTCAATCTTGCTCCACTGAAAATATGCCAAAAGAAGCTTATCTAACAAAAGAGAGAAGAAAACAGTGAGAATTCACAAGCTCGATGATTATCTTGGATATGGGTATGCACTCGACGACAAAAGTGACAATTCTTTGATTCCCCCCCGCGAATTTCAATCGTCTACTTTTATACATAAATCTCATATATTTTTGCGAACTTCCCAACTCCAAGGGCGATTTCAGCAGCATCATTTTCATGGCCGACTTTTTCACTGCGTCATTGCGAAAAATGGATCGATTTAGGAGAATTAAAGCGCTGTCGTCGATTCAATTTCCCAAACTTCCTGCGCTGCGGGTAAAAGAGTTCGTTCAGGTTTATTCCCACATCAATAGCTCCAGCGTAACACTGCCTGAAAAAACATTCACACAAGTCGTATACTGTCGCGGATGACACAGTAAAATCGACACTTTATACCGGCGCCTGTTCCACTAGCCACGCGTGAAAAAATTCTTCCGGATGGCAAGCTCACACCATCCGATAGCGAACTGATTTTTTCTAAAAGTCGAGAGAAATATATTCACAACATACATCGTACAACGAAATATCGTCAGACCTTTTTAAATTTAAACAAGTACTTCTCAAATTAGTTAACTCAAATTAGTTAACAAATTATTTTGACTCTCGCCACTCGAGAACAACATTCTGAATAAGCTCTAAAGCCCTCGTACGCAATGAGCTCGCGTGAAAATAACACGCGAAAAACTCCCAACCGAAGCAGTAAAATGTGCGCGCAGTAAACAAGAGTTACCAACTGTTTGATTTAACTACACAAATCTGGGCAAATTCAGAGACCGAGTGACCATCAACTACTAACACACGTGCACAGAGAGGCTCCGGCGTGGACACAAGCTGAGAGAGTTTTTGCGCGGCCGAGCTTTATCGGCCCGAGAGTATACGAGAGCCGCGCCAAGCTCCGCTCGGAAAGTCATTTGACTGCTGTTGGCGAGTTTCTTGCGTCCGAGCTATGTATACGAGCGACGAGCCTCTAGCCTTCGCCTCGATATCTTGTCACCCAACTGGGGCGTGAAATTTTGGGAGTTTGGAGCGGGGAGGCTTCGTCTCTCCCGCCCCGCAAAGTCCCATATATTCGTCGAGCCGTCGAGCCCGCGGGCTAAAAAGTCTATCGCGATCGAGAGAAGCTTCTACGCGGATAAATATACGGGAAATTCTCCGATGTATGTACGAGCCTCGAAACGATATATATCGCTCGCGCGGATTTCCTCTCGTCGTACATATCTATTTATACCGCTCAATTTACATTCAAAGCGTCGGCTTCGGTTTTATCCAAGCTTGCGCGCCCATCTCGCCGTTTTGCTCTGATCGAGCTGAAGAAAAAGCCTGCGGGTCAAAGAGCCTCGGATCTCTATTTCACGT
Source organism: Eretmocerus eremicus (assembly GCA_030522705.1). Taxonomy (NCBI): domain Eukaryota; kingdom Metazoa; phylum Arthropoda; class Insecta; order Hymenoptera; family Aphelinidae; genus Eretmocerus; species Eretmocerus eremicus. The sequence goes on along the minus strand of JAPYYZ010000356.1, from coordinate 13,189 downwards.
TGAGGAGGAGATTCTTCCTCATTTTGTTGCTCGATTCCTATTGATGGTTCCAAAGAGTGAAATCCGGAACGTGATTCTCGTTTATTTTCGCCCTCGTGCCTACTTTTACAGCATCCAATGAAACGAATCTCATACCTTGACGGTTCCGGTGGAGAGTATGTCTCTTGGCGTGCATGGGTCGTCGTAAAAAAGTCCTGGATGGCGATGGATTTCACTTTGAATGGCAGAGCCGTGGAGCTCATCCAAAAAGAAACGTAAATAAACTTCTTTGCGGCACATCCGAGTGCGTTTTTACTTGGCTACCCCGGCTACGAGTTTTCGGCCCAGAAAATTTCTGATAGTGACGAGACGGAGCTGGATTTTCGCCAACTCCTCACAGGATTTCTCTTTCAGGGATTCCTGGAGCTCTGAAAATGATGGTATAAAGACCAATCAGTTAATAGCCGTCATCACAGCACTTACTTCAACGAACCTTTTTCGCTCTACTCCAGTTTGCCCGATCGAACATTCATCAGCAAAATTCAATGGAGTTTAAAAAGCACCAGCTTACATGAATGTAGAGTACACTAAAAATCGATATTCACTCACTCAAGAAATCTCAAAGTCAGCGGTATACAAGCATGACTGTGCTTCTCTTCTCCTTTCCCCTTTGGTGAATTCCCTCCGTTCGCGATTAATCTACGCTCGACCGCTGGCTCCCGCAATGTTATCCCGGAAGAGCTAAATGAGACTCGGTGTACAAAAGAGACTGAACGCTCAAGTCTCTGTTTCATGATAACCTATATACACTCAGGATAAATTCGCACATTAAGTGAGTGAATACATAGTGCTCCGAAAGTGAACAAGAACTGATATTCAAGCGATTAAGTAGAGGAAAGTAATGCGATGAGTGGCCGTAAATTAGAAAAATTCAGGAAGACCACGCTCCATTCTCTACTATAAGGAGCTTAATCTACAGTTTTTCTGTTTACTCTGCCATAAATTATTAGGTTCCAAATGGAAACTTTCTTTGAAGAATAAAGTTCGTGAAAGGATGTTCGCGTGGAATAAAGTGTAATTTATTCAACCTTCAACGCTATAACACATAAAATCACCAAGGTTGTTCATCACAGCAAGTTTCATGAGTTTTCAGTCCAGAGCTCAGTTTCTCGTTATTACATAGTCAAATTTTGCTAAATACAAAATAACTAGGGTGACCACATATGTACGCAGATAGGAAATTAAGAAATCAAATTGAGTTGAAAAATAAACGTTCTAACATGACTACTTTCCTTGAAATTGTTTCCAACAATTCCAATATTTCAAAACTGAAGTTTTCGTTTCCATTCTTATTTTCTAAAGACTGTAATTGTAAGTTTCGCCTATAACTATATACCGAAAATCAAAATAAATACTATCTAAGTAAGGAATAAGCTTATGCTACATACTGTTCAGACTCACTACATAGATTATTCAATATCCACAAAAATGTTCAGGTTTACTCATTAAAATTCTATCACCAAAAGATATTTTTCTGATGAACGAGCCATTTACTCAAATAATATTGCGAGTATTTAATAGACCATTTGCAATAGTTCGAAACAAAAATACTCTAGGAAAGAGAAGTAGACTAACCTTTGTACTTACATTTGCAAACTTTGCCTGTCAACCCGGATTTCTTTCATCACGCTGTGAATCACAATCCACGGTCCAATCGGTCTCACGGCCGCAGAAGTAACGCGGTGCTTTATAAAGAAGTATATTCCTACTTCTCGACGGATCTCACACTCCGTCATCCGGGCGTGACATATTTCTTTCAACGCGCTGTACAGTAACTTCACAGAGAGATTGCGCTTGCTTGTATTTCTTAGCGAGATATCTCACGAACGTGACGTTGATTTCACTCACAAGAATGATTCATCAAACTCTACTGCAAAGTCATTGGTCCAGTTAGGTTCAATTCGAATAATCTAACTGATCGAGTAAAAGCTCCACGCAACAAAAGAGAAGTTGATTGGAATAGAAAAAATGTCTGTACTATCGATTCTCCATGAATCCTCATCAAGTGCGTAACACAGATGATGGCAAGGTAAAAAAAATCCCCCATATTTCATAACTGATCCATATGTTGATTTGTCAATCAATTGAATGATCGAGACCAAGAGAAACTGAATGTCTACTTATCCACTGGTTCAAACGATGTCTGAAATTTCCTGGTTGGCTCCTATCCACTTGAGAATTTGGAATTATGTCCTCTAAAAAGAATCAAAAAGAAAACAGTTAGTGGGTAGAAAGTTGTAGAGGTTAAAGTAAAAGAAAAAATGTAAATCCATATTCTGAATAATAGTACAAATCATTTTACTTTGTGCTGAGAACTACACACAAATGGTTTCAGGATAGTCATCATGCTGGTCAGAATGAATGATATTAGTACAATCTGTTAACTACCTCTACAACCTAATCAACAGCTCATATAGCCTATCTAGATGGAAAAATTCTGCTATTCAAGCAGGGTATTTCTAGTAACTTTTCAAGATTCAAGCTACATCCGCATGTATTGGATTCATACGATTATCCAATGCTGCAATCTTAGATACTTGAAACCGAATAACAAGCTGAATTTGGAAACACAAATTAGATTGTAGAAATTAACAAAAACATCATGCGAGCAACAATCGATAGATCTTTTATTTGGCTAAACTATATGGCAAAATTCAACATCGCATGAGCTACAAGACAGTTTAGCTACAGAGCAATCCTGTTTACAACATGCAAATGAAAACAGTCTTGATCAGTCTCATACCAGAGAAAGACATCCCATTCCATGCAATCATCATGCAAATCTAAGGGAGCGCATGCAACAAAACAACAAAGTGATGCACTATCGAAGAGTGCTCATATTCTGAGAGCGCGAAAGTTGGACTTGATCGGATCATCGTCCTTCTTGGAGGTAGCGCGATCGCGTTTGTCATCAACGACGGCCTTCACCCGCGTGGAACCGGTGACCTTGTGCTTCTTATTAGCGGATTCAGACCTTGGAGTCGAGCGAAGCCTGCGCTCGACGGATCGTTGACTCGCAGCCGCCGACGACGACCACAGCGCGACTCCGCTGTCCTCCCAGACGCGGATCGGTTCCTGTCGACCTCGAGCACTCTCCTGCCTCCTGGTTCGAGGTCGTGCCTGATGCTCCGAGTCGAAAACGAGTCTACGAGGCTGCAACCTGTCCCCTCTGCGAGTCTGCTTGCAGGATTTTTTTGGAGCATTCGGGGTCCGGGGTACTGTGCACGCCAACGGCGGCGTCTTCAAATTCGCCTGCAACAATGCACCAGCCGGTTTTGAGGTTATGTCTTATTGCTTTGTGTTATGCTTTGTGTTTTGCTCCGCCCGGGCAAGATTCTCTCCGCTAGCCGAAAGACAGCTTTGAGTTTCAACTACCTCTGTTCTTGAATTCACGAGTTTTTTGACCTTTTGAGGAGTTTTCAACGATGGGATTGTGCGCGAGCTCGAAGCTGTGAACACACTTCTGACAAGATTGATCGACAACCGGCGGTGAGCCAACGAAAAAGTGGAAACTGTCGCGGTTGCAACTTTACAAGACTTGACGATGGATAGATAGGTAGGTATAAACTTACTTCAAAGATACTCTCGAATTTTTGCCACGACGCATCGGAGAGACGTGTCCAACGCTCCATATCTGGGTGATCTTTCAAAGATTGGGTGAAACGAACGACGTTTCTTTTGCCTGTGCTGCGGATTACGATTGTATCCAAACTCAAAACCCTAGTCTAAACGATGCGCAACGCCGTCCCAATCGCGTTCCCGTGATGAATCTAACGCCACGGCAACTCGAAATTTTGAACGATACAGATTAAGAGAAACGAGACGCCGATCGCACGAGGCCGAAGCAAAAAATTGAAGACGGATAGCACGGGTGGTATGGGTGCTTTTTTACCGACCCTCTCACACATAGGACCCGCACACGCATGATTCTAACGGACAACGGACCAGGGTTGTTTTTGTTCGAACGTTATTCGATAAGCAATAGGTATAATCTTGCTCTTCAATTGTAGGCTTTTACAACTTTGACCTCAACATGAGATAGACATGTAAAAATCGATCCTCGAAATAATTTTTCCCATCTTGGCAAAAATAATGATAATAGAAAAAGGAAAAATAGTAGTCGTAATGATTTTATGCACAACGACCAGGAATTAAATTTTAATAATCTCCAGAGTAATGAATGCATACAAAATGTCGCGCTGCAACTAAAGTTGTGAGTTGAAGTTATAGGTATAGGACCAAGAGGTAAGAAGCAAAGTAACGGTCGTTACAATGGGAATTCCATATTGACTATAAAATAGTACATAGCGATGGTTCCAATTGCAAATCCTGAGTAGGTACGCCCGAATCATTTTAAGAACAAAACAATACCTTTATTTCCCATTCTCATTCTCGCTAGATCTGCTATCGGAAAATCCAGGCTATTGTAGAATGACCTGATCGTGACATGCAAAGTTGGCTCAACATTTCTGATTATCCTGCATAGTACTCCACTTCTGATAATTGATATGAATCAAAAGGGGAGTCATGGTGATGTCGCAAGAAATTTTTTCGACTGGCAGTCATGACCATGTTGATTGTCAGTGTGAAATTTCCACGTATATAAGTGCAGAAATAAACGTGAATATGCACAGGACGTGAAGAAATTTCTACCCATTATACTAAAATCAGTTCATGTAGTTATTCGAAAGAAAGAACGCCACGGCTATGATTTGAAATCCGCGCCGAAAGACACAATCTCGATGACTGATCAGCGTGAAGAGAGTGGTTTGAATTTTCGTGATATTAGAATTTGCGTGAGCTAAGATCAAGCTTCAGTGAGCGCAAAAGTCAAACCCACAAAATTCTAATTCCGGAACGTGCATTCAACAAAATTTAAGTAGTAAGGTGTCGTAAGAAATACGATGAAAGCTCCTCGCTTCGAATTATGGTACTTTGACCGTTTTAGGAAGTTTTCATTTCCCATTTACATTATATGTTGAAACAAATGTACTGAGAAATAACTCTCGAGTGGACTAACAATTTAATCTTAGAGCTTTTTTGAGTATCTCCAGGATAGCTTGATAAATTTAGTATGAGACATAATCGTGAACATCATGCTTTATTGAACTCGCTTCCACTTACCCTCTTGATTTTCAATACCGGTCACTCTCACTGGGCACCAAATGTATCGATTATTGAGGGGTCTTGTTGGATATATTTTGTGTCACAATACTAATGCATGGAATATGCCAAAGAAGTGTTTTTTTTTCACATGAACTCATTGTATGCTTTCCACTTTTATTGAATAGAGCAAAAAACGTCTCTACTCTCGTTCCAAATATAATATCCACACTAGAACCCAACATACTATGATAATGGCATACTCAAGAAGAATTGATTCTGAGAAATGTTATATACACTAGGCGTTTCGAGCTCGTATTGTGGAATACAACGTAGCTTTCAGTATTCCTTTCTCAATTGATACTAGTTGCTTTCTCGGCTACTTTTAAAGTAATATGATGGACTGTAGAGCGTATTGAAGCAAATTTGCTTATTCAACATTGTTACACCGGTGAATTGTTCGAGCCTGATTCCGCAAACCTTAGTAACTTTTGGCATAACTTTTGTCCATACCGAAATTTCTCAAGGTAGTTCAGCTTATTCCAAAGCTAGAGACCATGAAATGAATTGGGATCCGACTAACTTTCGCAGCAGCCTAGAACGAAGTTATTGTTTTCCAAAGAACTTCCTATTCGTAAGTTTGTGAGAGGATGTACCCGATTCCGCCATGTTCCACTGTTCCTGCCGAGAATCGAGTGAGATGGTCCTTCCGACTCGGGACTCCATCGATGGATCGAGAGAATCTCAATGGGCGGGGAGAGGGCAGGATGAGGAACGAATATAGTCAAGTCAATTTGCTAATGGGATTGAACCAGGATCGAACTCTGTGATAAAATGTACATTTTAAAGATTGATCTAATGAATTGAAGAGCGTAAAAAACTTGGTGCAAAGTTTTTTCGACGCAACTCGTATTGGATGAGGAAAATCTTATCAAAAATTGAAGAAAGAAAAAAAAATCAAAATTATCATGTACAAATGCATATAACCTTTTCAATCGATCCAAACTACGTTAATCCACATATTTCAGTATCACAAACTTGATGAAGTTCTTTTGGAAATCTGCGATTTCAAATAGTGCCTTGCTGCATTTTCAAAATGTGCCTGACCACTATTTGAAATAGTAGTTTGAAATCTACTAATTCAAATAACACCCAGTCATTATTTTAGATTTCGAGTGTAGGTGCACGTTCTTTCTCTCGAGATTTCAAAGATATCAAAATAAGACACAAGCGGCAAACTGCGGGATAATTAGCTCACATGAATCTGAAAATTTTCATAGATGGCAAATTATAAAATACGTGTAATTCTTTCTCGAACTCTCCAGAACGAGCTCATTGAGTTCACATCAAACTTCAAATTGAGTTTCCACGTATTCTATAATGAAATTGAGAATATATCACTCCTCAACTACGTTGATGTTACATATGCAGATTTTATTCATGACTTCTGGAAGAGTATATTTGATAGAGATTCATGGAGTTTTCATAGGGTATGCCAGTCTATTAGATCGAGTGCAATTTCAGGATGTGTTAATTTTGTCAGTAATTTCGAAAACTCCCAATCCCATGTTCGACAATGAAGCTTGAAAACTAATTGTCGAACAAGAATTTTCAACTGACCAATTATTCAACTGCAAATGCAACAACAATTGTCACAGGGCGATCAAGATCATTTGTCGATTTTTTGAAGCTCGGATATACGGATTTTCACTCATGTGTTATGAAGTGACTAATACTTCTTCGCATATACTATTTTTTGTCACGAGGGAGAAATCCAAAATCACATATCTCTATTCGATTCCAACTTCACAAGAAACTCGTTTGCAATGTATTTTATAATCTCATTGGAAAATCATAGTCATGCTTACATTCGACATTAATAGTTTGATTGGTAGAAATGAGTATATTTATGACGAATAATAGAAGGAAAATTGACGTAATTGAATTGATGGATTGGATAGTGAATTTCGGAGTAAATCTCAAATATGTTTTCGAATAATGTTCTGGCTGGTGGAGTCATGGAAAACAGAGCAAGTAGAGAAACGAATAATTATTTGAATAATCATACACACGTTCATGAATCGATGAAAGCTTTCGAAAATCGTGGGATTTATAGTCCGTGGCAGAATCAACCTCGCTAATTACGTGTTTGTAGTGTGCGATTGAATATTCGAAACCTAAATAGCGAGCGTATTCATTGAATGCGTATTCTGAAGGGCAACATCACAGAAGTTGAAACAGAGAGGTATGCAACTCCATATACAGACTGATGAATGTCAATATCTGATGAATTTTCATTCGACATCGGGCCGATCGAAGTGACGGAGCATCGGCATTAATTATTTCATCGCATTAATTACGAGCGCGCTGTAATTCAAAGCCCGAGGGACGGAGCACACTCTCCCCGTCGATAAAACAATAAATGTATTGTGTGCAATCACCGATAAGTGGCAGAATAATGATATTGGCAACACACCGTTGGCCACTTGCCATCTCTCGGGCGCGTAACGGATGCAGATTAATGAACCCATGCGCGCGTATCGCACTATACTATTAACTCGTACACTTCACACAGCGCATTGAAATAGCTGGCTAGAGTCATTTCAAGTCGGCCGAGTAAGCAGTGTCGATCGCAGCATCTGCCGCTTGTCGTCTCCGCTGCGAGCCATCTCCCGCCAAGCGCTCAAACCGAGCGGTACAAGTACAATACGCGCAACTGTACAAGATCTCCGGGCGCGAGTTTGAGCGACGTAAAAGTGCTTGCGCGCCTCGATAGGCACGAGCTATTTCTATATATATACCCGGTCTCCGCAGAGCTGCTCGTCTCTCGCTCGAATCATCGCTTTCAGCTCTTTGAAACTGCCGCCGCGTCGAATCTCGATTTCCGTCGACCAATTTACGCCCTCGCGAAACGTACCTCCGATTTCCCGCTGGGCAACTTTGTCCCCCGCCGAGTACTCGACAAGTCGCATACGACTGTGTGTGTGTAAATGGGGGGAACTGTCCGCAACCGCAAATCTCGGCGCAGCGGACGCTCTGCATTCGCTTTTGGCTCATGCATATAACAAAGATGGGGGCGAAAGAGAGAAGGTCCGGGGCGAGCCGAGAATATATTCAAGCCTTCGTTGGGAATGAACAAATAGCGGGCGAGCGCGCCAAATTCAATTGACGCCGATACAGGTGCGCGTGCAGTCGGTCCGAGAACTGCGACATTTGACCCCGGGGGAATGCCCGGCGCTCTCCGCATGCGTGTATTATTCTCCGCGAGAGAAGTTGACTCTTGCCGTTTGAGAGCGGGGTTACACTCTCGAGTTTCGGGAGGAGGGCGAGGAGCTCTCGCAGGTGCGCCGCGTATGTATGTTATGACGGGCAACCCGAGAGAGAGAGCGAAATTGTAATCCCGGTGAGAGCGACGCGGGACATACGAGCGGGCACTTTTGCCTATGCCGCTGCGTCCGCGTTCCGTTTTTCACGATACGCCTTCGAAGGGTGCAGACTCGAGTGATGGAGAGGGGCGCCTTTGGCTCTGCGAGGAGAGGTGATTTCAGCTCGGATTCGAGATTGCCAGGCACGCGTGATCCATTTCGAGACCCCGGCGTGAATTTCACTCTGCCTCGCGGCGAACGATTTCGTCAGTTCGATTCGGATTCGGTGCCAGAGCTGCTGAGCTCGTAGTGGGCTGGTGCTCGACGCGAAATTTAGAAGATCCGATCTCGATGTGATTTGGCTCGGGATTTAGTATCACATTTTTGTAGGATAATTCTGTAGCATTTGAGTGTAAAACGAAAATAAGAATCATTCAACGATTATGCATTGAGTTGAGAGTGCCCGGCTTGCCAGCCAGTGCAAATCTCGGAAAACCGCACTGGAAAGACATTGCCGCGCAAACCTTCTGAGTTTGTTATACTAGAACTGGAGAGATTATGAGTGATTTGGACCGATTCAAAACAATTTTTGCTTTCGATGGCTGGTAATGAGGGACTTTTTGCATTTTTCGCTATTGCGCACCTAAGAATTTAGGCTTAGTCGCGAAGCGGTGGCATAATTTTTCTACTCGACCAATTGTTTTTGGTCATTGTTTTCAGAATTGGAAAACTTGACTTTGGACCATTTGGAATCACTATTCCGACGTTTCTGGTGTATATTCACTGACTCGGACCACTGAGGTGCGCCAAAGCTATGAGCAAAATGGTGGCTTTACATTCAAAACTATTCAATGCTAATTCTGCATCGACCACATTTTATACCTTGGCCAAAATTTTCATCGGCTTTTAAAATACTACGGAAACCACCAGCTAGCCCAGGGCTCGAATTCGGGTCCGATACGTCCGTTGGCGGAACACTGCACTCGCATGGATCTGAAATATTGTATTGCTGAAGATTGACTTGTTCAAGTAAGTCATGAATGTTTCATGCACGCCGGAGCGAAATCCCAATTTTGAAATTTCCAATCGCGAAAATTCGACCAGTTCAACACTATCGAATCCAAATTTATGATGCAGATATCAAATTATCTTTTCCCTGACTTTCGAAATTGCAAAATTTGGTTCCAATCTGATTCCACTCACAAAAAATTGTCAATCACAGTTAAGTTGGCCAATCTATACCCAATCGATGAGTATCTTGCATGTAGATGACCATAAAAATCTCATATGTTTTCAGTGATATTGCAATAGTATGGTTTGGTAGCGTTGAGGCTACAATCACATGCTGGCGCACTTTTGATCCACTTCGTACTCTCTCACATGCTTTGAGCTCGACCAATGAAATCAGCATAGCGTGGAATGAAAGTAGTGAAGATCAAGTAATTTGGAACGAGTTGGGATCATCATGAGATTTTTAGATTTCCTTGGAGAAAACAAACTCTTCAAAAGAAATTGAATGCGCAGGAAAGAATTAAAAACGTAGAGCGTAATTACAATCTAATTGTATAGCCAACAACTTTGAATTTGAGTCAAACTAATGATGCTGACGGGCGTGACGTGCTCTTTCACTTCAAGATCCACGAATCGTTCTACTTTTGTCACAAACTAATATTGACAATGACAAAATACCACGATTGGAATCCACGAACATCTGGAATTTCTCGAGTGTAAGGTCGTTTCTCAATTGATCGATTAAATCAGAGATTGCTATCAAATCGAGAGATGAAATCGAGGAATGCCCCAATCAATGTTGCGCCAATTACGAGAATTACTTCCGGAGATCGCTGAAAGCTCGTTCCATTTGTCTTTACGCACGCGTCATTGTGAAGCGGATATGGCCCTTTGTAAAAGTAAATGCCCAATTAGGGATAAAAAATGTCGCGGAAGTTGAGAAACGCATTTTGCAGCACGTCATCCAAGACTATTGCGCAGAATGTCTCTCGTAAATCTCACCGTATAATGTTTACGCTTAGTGGAATGTCCCGCTCCGAGAAACAAGCCCATGCATAAAACTCTGTAATGAATAATAACATGAAGCTTTTGCAGGGAACTTGAGTAATGTAATGATATGGTGGGTAGAAAGAAGCCGCAAGAGCATTCTTCTCAAGAATTGATCAACTACACAATACAGCTCGTAACCTGAGCTATTAAAAACAATTTCAGCGGTTTCGCCGTCCCTCGAGTACCGCAAGCATACATCTCCTTAAAATCTAACTCTTACCCATTATTTTCCACTTCTTTTTGGCCTGCCAGCGAGAAGGTTTTCTAGTAAAGGTTTTTTTTACACCAGAATATGAAAACAAGACTCTCAAAAAGTAAGATATGTGGAGGGTTCCGGGCCAAAAGGACGTGAGTCTACTTTCGAAAATGCCAAAAAACAGGCCTCAACTTTGATGCTACCAAAATTCTGTCCACGATTGACATATCACACAAAACAGCAGCGAAGGGATATTTTCAGTTGATAAAATCCGCAACAATGCTTTTTGGAAAAGATTCCAGGCGTACAGACCACGACCAAGAAAAAGCTCGAAAGGTAGACTATTACGTCTCTTTGGTCAGAGTCAAGGAGTTGGCTATGACACGTTCTCCATGCACTGGCAAGTATTCAAAATTAAATTGCGTGGTCTTGCGCATAGCAACGCAACTTTTTAACATTAGAGCCATAACATTCCAAATCTTTCACAACTCTTCATCACGTTACACGAAAACCAATTTCGTCAGCCCATTGAAATGACCAATAGCTTCGACCACGATTGAACAGTAAGACGTCAATCAGCTTTAATCCTCACAACCCACTTTCATTCACCCACACACCTATCCGAGCCTCTCCACCAACAAACGACTCGCCCATCCTTGCGCATCGTCTTGCACATCTAGCCCTCTGCGCGGATATCTCGACCGGGCGTCCCTCTCGCGTCGCCAAACTTCCGTACTGCTTCCGATCGAGCCTACGTGAACTCCCGCCATAGAGATATTTCTCCCGCCCACACATCCTCGAGCAAGGGGTCAAGCGTCGTCGATCTCCCGGCTCTAAGTGGAAAACTCCGCGTGCGGTCAGACGCGGCTGCCATATACCAAGCAGCGCTCGACAAGCGTAACTTGATCGATTATTCGCGGCAGCGGAGAGCGGCGTCCGATCGAGCGCAGTCGTATATAAGCAAGGGGGCCGCTGCAACATACGAGAAAGCGAGAGAGAGAGAGAGAGAGAGAGAGAGAGAGAGAGGGGGGGACAGAGAGAGAGAGAGAGAGAGAAGTGAGATGTCGCTCTCAAGGCGGTCTCTCATTTGTCCCCGGTACCCATTGACATTCCGAGGGTCCCCTCTCTCGACGCTTTCATATCCCGTGTGCCTCTCTCTCTCTCTCTCTCTCTCTCTCTCTCTTTCTCTCTCTTTGCTCTCTGCGCCCATAAATCGAAGGCCGGAGAAATTCAAGCGGGCCAATAACGCGGAAAGAGTCGCTATCGAGAGAGAGAGAGAGAGAGAGAGAGAGAGAGAGAGAGAGAGAGAGAGAGAGAGAGAGAGAGAGAGAGAGAGAGAGAGAGAATGTGCCGCCGCGCCTGCGACAATACTGGCGTAGGTACTATTTTTATCACCTCTCTCGGTTGTAGACCTCGCTTGCACGGTCCCCCACGCTCGTATACCAGAGGCTGAAACAACCGCGCGAGATGAATTCATCCCCCTCTCCTCCCCCTCCCACAAACGGAGAATAGCGGTGTAAGGGATGCACGAAGTCGGCTGCCCTCAAGGTACGTGCGGTGCGCGTCGTTTGCGAGAGTGTCTGTAATCTTTGTGGGGAGCTACGAGAACCGGGTTGTGATTCTGGGCTCGCTCGTTGCGATGGCCATCGTGCGTGACATGCTCGACGCGTCGATTCGGGTCTGAGTGATGTCGAGGATCGACGTCGTGTGAGATTTTAGTTTCAGCGGAAGCTCCGTTCACAGGGCTGACTCACGCTCGTAAAACCAGGTTCCAGTAAAAACCGACCTCGTTGGCACACCTTCCCCCTTGATTGATTCCCCATCTACGTCAATATGCAGATTTATCACAGGTCAAAATTGTGTATATATTATTAATAATTGTCTAAAGCTGATTCCTAAGTAGACGTCATGTAAAGTCCAGCTATCTACAAACTGATGATAATCTTGAACAAAAAGCTGATGAAAATGTGAAGATGAGTTGAGAACAACAAGATCTAGGCTCCTCCGACTTTTAATATTTATTCATCAAGGTCTTATCGCATACTTGATCATCTTGTGAGATAATGAGAAAATACAAAGCAACCTCGCAATCGACAGAATCTCGTATTATTTCACCTCGAATCATCGCACTCTAATATCAGCCGAGTCATAACGATACGAGCCAAACCATTCAGGGCTTCGATCTTGATTTCAAGCCACTCCTCTGCCTGAAGGCTAGTCGATTTTCTGATTTCAAGGTATTTTTCTGAGCCAAAAACAACCCTTATTTAGAGAAATTTCCTCGTCATCCTCGGGAGTAAACCGAACTATTGGCATGGACCGTATAATCTCGTGCTTTGAGCAGCTATCCATTGTCGAGATTGAAGAATATCATTTGTACTTTCTTAACTTTTTGAATTACTTGAAATCAAAAACATACCAATCT
>JAPYYZ010000355.1:0-26807 GCA_030522705.1 Eretmocerus eremicus | reverse complement strand
CAGTAGCATTGCAAATATATTTACGGATATCACTTTCTAACATGGGGCCTCTAAGGGTAGTTTTGATATTCTGGTCTGTATTCGCGTAATGCTCGAGCGTTAGATCCTGAGGTTTCAGATATCATCTTTTGGCACCAAAAGAGCACTTACCTCAAAGTTTCAGCCAAATCCGTGATCCGGAGTTGTGACCCCCTCCTAGTCAGAAAATTCGGCAAAGTCCCAATAAATCTAGTCAAATGAATGGATTTCCACTTTGTCGAGGTAGATCAGTGATGGTTCAGTGAATTAAGAGGGATTATAATGAATTTCAGTGACTTCGGTGAAGTATCAGCTCCGTTACAAAGATGGATGAAACTCAAACACAGAGGCGATTTCAGTCGTAACTGAAATTTCTCTTAGAGAAAGAATCGATATCTCATTCAAACATTGGCACGCAGGAATCTTTTATCAAGTATGCGGGTCGCATGGCGAAGATTCATAGAGACTCGAAGGTACTGGAAAGCCGAGAATCGTTATCCACATCAAAGAGCAATAATCAACTCCTCGAGGATCCCATCTCGGGTCTTGCGGAAAAGTTTCTAATTACTTCGGTCTTGCAGTGTGTTGTGATAAGAGAATTCTCTTTCTCTTCAACTAAGATTATTTCGCAAGATATTATACACACAGACCTTTGAGTTTCATGAGTATAACCCCCATGCTGTTCATTGCGACAGATGATATTCAAAAAAGTTTTGAAGATCTAAAGTCCTGAATGATCATGTACGGTATTACTTATCTCCTTATTAGCACACTTTATTCTGAATACCATCTTCGAGGATTAACTTCCAGTGACAGAGGAGAGAACAATCACATCGATCAGAATGTAATCTCGAGAATAGGATCAGATCAGAGCGTTAATGATATGGCAAAGTTAGGGCCAAGAATCAATCCCGGAAGGATTTTCATCAGGATAAAGAATGAACAAGATTCACTCAAACTCGACAAACGCGATCGCGTATGTCCCGGCAACCTTAGAGCCAAACCGATTCCAGCTCCATCATAGCACTGAAATCTCCTATCGCAAGGAGTAATAAGCTTTCCCTCCTCGCTCGAGCCAATGATCGTAAAGAGAGCTACTATACTACCAGAGGCGTGATTCTCTTTTCCCCTTCTTCACAGATAAGCCGGGACCCGCATCGATATCGTACGAGCCGAGGAGGGTCGTAAAGAAGGGTCCGCTGAACATCACGTGCTCGGTGAAGGATCCGGGCAGGCCAGAGGCAACGGGCTTCAAGTGGTTTCGCGGGGCCGTTCGACTGTCCGAGGAGAACGAGTCGGTCTACAGGGTGGACAAGGTGCGCTTGGAGAACCGGGAAAACTTCACGTGCATGGCCTACAACGAGGCCGGCGACGGAGATCCAGCCACCACTTTCGTCAACATCTCCGGTAATTATGCCCTATTTGCATTCGCATTAGCCCGGTCCTTTGTCCCTCGCCCGTTTGCCTCAGGCAAAAACCCACACGATGGAAGAGCGAGTCCTCTTGCGTCTTTCACTCCCTCTTTCCACGTGGGTGTGGTTGCACTGGTAGATAGTGAGAGAGAGCCGCTTGTGGGAGTGGACCCGCTTAATTGCGACGTTCTCTGTGGTCGTTCGAGCGGATAACTCTTTCTGAGAACGATCGCAATCAGTCGAAAATTGAAGAGGAGCAATATGGAGGAGTCACTAGAGATCTTGATTGGACTTTTTAGTGGTTCATTATAACTGTATTGCAACTTCCGATGGCTGGTTTTTGTTCGAGATTCCTTGGCGTGGTAAATTTGTGAACTATCTAGGAATTCTTTGTCTCTGGCAATGTCTGGTTTGGAGACAACTCACTCCAGAAGGCATTTTTTGGTCCAAACAGAATTGATCCAAGCGTTTAATACGAAAGCAGTATTTTTCATCTTACGTTTTCGAAATTGACGAGTGGTATCGAACTTTTAGATTAGGATTTCGATATCTCTTCGGATGAATGAAACTTTTAGTTTTGGAGATGAGTATAGATTTTTCATTCAGTTTGGATTCATCCAAATGACAACTCTCTGGAATCGCTACTTTTCCTAATGAATGTTCGTTCTATCGTTTTCCTCGTGGCTAACGTTGGAGAATTAGAGTTGAGATTTGGATGACTTTCCATCAGACTTTCGAACTTATATGCTAGTCATCCCATCCCGTCTAACTGATCGCATCGTATTGGAAAGGCCTTGACTCCGACACCAGCTCTCATCCAAACTCGTAGGTTCCCTCAGAAATTTCATCAGTTTATTTTCACTTGAGGAGTCTAGAATTCTCCTAAAAAAATCACCTTCGGAATTGGTGAGGAAATTCCTTCAAAATTTCTCCAGGGTTCCTAACATTGAAATTGTCTGCAAGATAATATCTCATCAGAATATAAAATCTCACACTCAACCTCGCTCGATCATTCTCGGATCTTTTGAATTCCCATCAACCATGCATGGTTATTCGCATGGATCCCAGCCCCATCGAAATACTTCATGCGAGGCCTCGCATATAGCAATCTGCCATTCGGAATCGTAGGTATCATTTCTAGAGAGGACAAACCTCCAATTATATCTAAATTCCAATCCCTCCACGACGTTTTCAAATTTCGTCAAACCCCTCTCAAAATCCTACCCACACAGATCGCACCTGCGAAAAGCCGCCCTCCTAAAAAAGCTATTACCTGCCGCAGCGCCTCCAGCCTTCATAAAGAAGCTTCCTCAGCTGGTTGGCTTCGTCTACAACGCCACGTCCGTCAGTCTGAGCTGTCACGTCGAGTGCTCGCCTTTATGCGACGTGATCTGGATGAAGGACAACCGCAGCATCGACTTTTCGCGAACTCAGCAGTACTACGTTGAGAGCGAGCGATCGGCTCCGAATCGCAGCACCGACGACTTTGAGAGCGTGCACTCGTCTCTGGTGTGGAACCTGACCGCCTGGCCTGGAGCCCAGCTCGACAGGCTCGCCGACAACGACCGCACGTTCACCTGCGCAAGCAGCTCCAACGGAATAGGCCCCGGAGTCGCCAGCACCGTCAAGATCGAAATTTACTGTGAGTCTTTCCTCTACATGTATACAAACTTCCTTCGTATATACTCTGAATCGAGTGGAGGGTTATGGGTACCTCGTTACGACTCGATGGAACTACCTCTCGATTCACGATTCGTTCGTTTCGGAGTATCGATGCGAGAGAAACGTGGGAGGGGGTGAATGGAGACACGCTCGATTTGGGATAGCGCGGGATGTGGGCGTAGGAGGCAACAATGGAGCCGGGCAATCGAATCGCGCGCCACTGCTTCGCTGGTTTATTATTGTGCAGGGAGCATGTCGCGGATGGAGGGATTGGGGGGGAGGTCAAAAATGGCATTGAGGATGCTGGAATGTTTGTGGGTGGAGAGATGTGAGCTCGCTGATGTAGAATACTCGATGTACTGAGTTTGATTTTGATTTGGTTCAGTGAATGCATGTCACTGTGGAATGATTCTTCGACAGAAATCAGAATTGAGTGATCGTACAGCGAGCGTATTTTGGTTAATTCTCGAATGAATCTATGGTCGCAGTCTTCCCACTATCATCCTCTTGGATGTGCGGTAAAGAGCAACCTATTGCATAGAACGAATGCGAATTTATCGACTTCTACATAACGCTACGTAGCTTCCCTCTTAGGAGAGATCAGCCCGCCCCTCGCAGACTTATTGTCAGTTGAATCCCCAACACCGAGATTATGGATCTTCTGATTAGCATATCTCAACTACTCGTGCACAATTATCCAGTTCACTTCCAACGCAGCGGGAGCGTTCAGTTATTTTGGTCGGTTCAGAGACCGGAGTATTTAGGCCAATTTTGGAATGGGCATGCAATGTTTCTTTGGATCACTGAGATTTTCTAGTCATCTCGTGGATGAATCAAGCATTGATCACGAACATAGCTGACAAATTACAAAGTTTCGTAGATTTCATATCCAATCATACATTCCACGGTGATGCCATAGCAATCAATTGATTCACCTCTATCTATCTACCCGAATGTGATGAGTGGATCTCAAAAAGGATCTGAGAAAATTCATCGAAGCCGTCAGATTAGATCCATATAGGGTGGAAAAATTTGCTCATCACTACTCATACTAGAGTTGCGACAGTTTCATCTGCTGAGTAGAACTAGTCAAAATATGGTCAGACTTTAGCTTGTCCATACGGTTTTGCATAACGAGCCGTAAGTACAAGCTCAAGCTGAGTACTCTTCACTCTCCTTCCACAATTTCCAGGGATACGTACAGAATAACTTTGTAAGAAAGCGTATTTGCATGGACTCGTAACATCGCCGGATCCCATACGAGTGGAGTAAACTCGAGTGACTTTTTCCAAAGAGAACCTCTCAACTCAGCCATGTCGATAATGCAGAATTATTCCATGATAATTGAATGCAATACATCTCGTCAATCGATATATCAATTAGTACTCTCTGCGGAAGATTTCCATCCCCCTCCGTTTACCATTACCGCGTCATAAGTCTTGAAGAACAATATTCTCAGCTCTCATATTCATCTCAATATCTCTGTACTCATGCGTTCAAATCATCCGTTCGATATTCTAGTTCCACCAGAGAGCTTGACGATCTCGCGCAAGGTTGTTAATGTTGTCGTCGACAACATCCCAGAGCCCATTATGTGCAACGCCACTGCCAGGCCGGATCCGCAGTACCGGTGGTACCGCGAGGGCAGATCCGACATCATATCCGAGGGTCCAGTTCTCCACTTCAAAATGCCTTTTGGTAGGGGTAGTCGAGGTTCTTACATCTGTCAAGCCAACAACAAGATTGGCAGCGCAAACGTCACGACTTACATCAATGTACAATGTGAGTAAATATAACCCCCCACCCCCCTATAACTATCGATAATTTTCAGCATCTTCATTCTCCGATGATATTGGATGCCTCATGCATTGGAGAACGCTAATACAGTTATCAGTATTTACGAAAATTCTGAGCGAATGATTCTGTTGAAAGTCGATCAAAAAACATAAGTTTAAGCGTGAACTAGATCTCTTCATTCCTCCTTTTTTGATAGCCCAGGAGGGAAATAGGCCCAAAGAGTATTCAGTGCAGAATCCTCCCTGCCACATGCCAAGCATTGAGTTTGGAGTCACCTAACTGGGTTTAATTTTGCTTAAAGTTACCACAGAATGAAGTGTCTCTGAATGATTCGAATCAGTATTGATGATTTCAAATATATACTAATCCTTCTCGACACTCTCATCCTTCTAAGAGCCTTTTCATTTGATGGAAATGTTCGATATCGTGTGACGAGAAGAATGAATATTCTGCACAAATTCATCAAACGAGGTCAGGTTTTTGATTTATTCATATTATTCGGCTGAAAGTATATTCAAATCCTCGTTACTCCAAGATTTGCAATCTGACACAGGTCGTGAGTGGGAGAGTGGTTCCGAATAAATCCTCGACAGCAAAACCCCTCCAGCGTGGATCAAAACATACACTAATCCTCTTGGCACATTTGGACGAAAATTCATCAAAAACAATGATCATCCCCCAAAATTCACCGGAACAGCAGTTTTTTCAACAAATAGCGTCATAAGCCTAAAATGTCAGTATGGAGTGGATACTCCACCGTCCAAAGCTTGGCGTTAGCTTGCAGAATATATTCAACCAAAGCTCGGATCAGGTTGTAATCGGGGAATACGGAGAAGCCTCGCACCACTCGTGGAAATGGGTCAATTCATCCCACGGAAAATCACACTCTCGCTGAGAGGATGAGATTCACCCGTAAAAGTATCAAATGGAACTCGGCATTGTTTTTTTCTCGTGCGCGCGTTACACTCGGCTCAAGCGCGTAAATTCTTCCAAAACGGCTTATCCCTTATCGGCTCTCTGCAATGCTTGGATTCATGGATTACTCAGGAGGCGCTACTCGCTTTTCCGTATGAAACGAAAAGAGAACCGGAGAGGCAAAAATGAGAGATATCATTCGTCCAGATCCACGGACTACTTTTTATTATCCTCACGCAGACAAACCCGAGTGCCAAATTGATAAGGAGTTCATGGACGGAAAGGATTACGTAGTGTGCATTGCGGAAGGCAATCCAGGCGAGTACGGCTACAGATGGTCGCTCAAGAGCGACAACGACACGATCGAGCAGATGCCGATCGTGATCAACGGCAGAAGCTACCTCGCCCTCGACGACGATGTGACGAGTCCTCGGACGTACGTTTGCGTCGCCAACAATACCATTGGGTTGTCCAACCCATGTGAACGTCACGTGCCTGGTGAGATTGCTTGACTTACTCTGCTCTTGTGCTCTTTTCAATTCTGCTTGAGATTTTGAACGGATTGACTCAACATAACAGAATATAAAATGGTCATCTATCCAGGGCTAGATAATTGCATGATGGTACGGATAAGATTCAACTATTGACAGCATTGCATCGTGGCATAACTTTCTGAAACATTCATCATAAGCTTTTGTTCCATCATGTATCATTCTTTTACATGTTCAAATCAAATACGAATGAGAAGTTTCAGAATAAGCTGCTTCAGAATTAGATTTTGATAGCAATAGATGATGATTCAGTTGCAAATGCTTTTGGCTGGTCATCCGCTTGTCTTGTTTCATTTCACGTGGACGCCAGACATCAATCTCGATTCGTTTTGTTGCATTGGGGTCTCGTAGTATCATGTTCCAGACAAATCTAGGAGTGAGAACTTAGCTATCCTCTGAAACTCACATATGATCAACTCTTACCATGTTCTCAGTCAATGAACTTCTCGATGAGAAAC
Organism: Eretmocerus eremicus; assembly: GCA_030522705.1. NCBI lineage: Eukaryota > Metazoa > Arthropoda > Insecta > Hymenoptera > Aphelinidae > Eretmocerus > Eretmocerus eremicus. Next base: position 19,994 of record JAPYYZ010000355.1, on the reverse strand, counting down.
GACTATCCATCATTGAGATTGCCATTATGTTTGAGATCCAAGGTTCCAATATCGTGCACAAGTATCTGAATACACTCAAGTCATACAAATACGCAACGAGATTCTATCCATCTTCAATCTTTCTAATCACGTATAACGTTAACTCCTGACTAAATTCGAAAATTTTTGAATTCCTATCCTCAGCGCACCAAGGACTCGATAGTAAGTTGTTCTACATTCTCTCACTATCTCTGTAGACTCTTTCTACACCAGTTACTCTCGAGTTATAAGACCGTGTTTGATATCTGAAATTTTCATCCATGTCAATTGAGTTTCATCATTTGCTAAGCACACCGCTATTTTGCATGAAATGTTTGTGCATGTTTCATCCGTCGCAACGGGATCAAAATCTTGGTTGGTTACGATATTCTTATCAGAATACTGGTCCGTTCTACAATTCAGTGTTTTGCGATGGATCCTACGAAATTATCCATCAGTGTAACGGATTTGCGTGTTGACAATATTCATAACCATTCTTCCGCTCTAGAATGATTTCTTCGAACGCCTCCTGTCTTGGAGATTGGATTATGAATGTCATCAAGTATAGTCCATAGTCCAATTCATCTTTTTCGTAAAATTTGACATATGCATGCATACTCTACGAACTGTCATTTTGTTCTTTATTGAGAAGCTCGCATAGTATCATCGTTGACTTGAATAAAAACAATGGGGTACAGATACATCGATACTATGTTTTGTTCTGGATTTTTCTGTCCAAAAATTTGAGCAAGATGCAAAATTCGTTAGCTAATGCAAACATATTAGAAGGGAATCAAACTTAGATCAGAGAAAACGTCACAGTTTTGGGAGAAAATGAGTTTGAATTCAATTGTAACACATCGAATGGAGGTTGTCGATGATCTTTTTCAAATCAAACACTTTGAAAAAAAACAATCGAACCGGACTCTCGAAAGCAGGATCCAGGAGGATGTGTTGAATTTTACCAACCTCTGAATTGGACTGATAGAATTCATTGATCGATTTATACTCATTAGCTATAGTATTTCGTCATTTGTTAACAGTTTAAATAACAAATAATCATTATTTTTTCAGCAAGTATACCCTGGTACCTGAGATTAGATGGTGATTTACTTGTTCTCGTAATAGCATCAACAGTGGTTGTTATTCTTATTAGCATCGTTATCTGCGTCAGCATTTTCCTGATGTGCCGGCGTAAACACAGTAAACTGAAATGTGAGTACGCACACATTCTGATATCGAATGACTTCTGAACTACTTCTGAAAGCACTTGCATAAACTCACCATTCAACCCCTTCGAGCTATTGCCAACCATTTTGTCTTGGAAAGTTATTGGGAGATCCAGTTTTCGAAAGTAGAACTTGATCCTACGTTTGAAGGGGTATTATTTTGAGAGATCGTTGATGTCAGCTATGAATAATCAAGAGGGGGAGGAGTATGATCAGAGCCAGACAAAGGTTCATCTCGGAAATTCCGGATAGTCCAACACCATACTCTATTGATAAACTCACTTTCTGATGTTTTTTTTTCGTGATGGAGTCTATCGTTAGAAATTTCCTAGATGAATCATCCCGTGGGAACTAGTCAATAACACTGTGGGGAAAGTTACCAATCACGAGAGAAAAGTCAGAGATCCAGTCTTTAGATACTTGGTAACACGCGTTTTCATGATTCCTGACACTAACTCCGTTGAGATTGGATGAGTCATTCGTATTATAATTTAGTTGACCATTTGTGCAGTCGGACACATTTTTTATCCCCAAAATAATTCAAAGATTTTCGAGGAAAACCTTAGTGTATAATGGGGTATTGTCCATTGAATCCAAAGAACATTTATTCCTGAAAGAGTAGAGAATTTATTTCAAGGCCTCAGTTCGTACAAAAGACACTGTGGAGAAGCATAGTCATTAGCAGATTGCAAAATGAGGCTGGTGATGAATATTTGAGGATGGATCCTCTGTTGAGACTCTCAACCAAATAACGAAACTGGGATGGGGTATTTATAAAAATGCCACCTTCTCCACATACCCGAGATCACCACAGGGATGAAGAACTCAAAAATCTCCATTCCCCTCAAAGTAGTCCAATCTGGGTCCTGACCATCAAGATCCAGATCAGACCATACCCTCAACATTCCCACCGCTGCTGCAGAACATCGCAGTAGTCACACAATCTCATGAACTGATTTTGTTTTGTTTCGTTTCATTTTTCACAACCTGACTGCATCCCGCATTACCAAAAAAACCATAACATGTCCATTTTTGGATCTCTCGCCACGCAGACAATAGCCGAGTGGTCGAGCTGGAGGAACGCGAGCAGTGAGTATAAGTAGCAAGTCATATCTTTCAGGGAGCTTCATCTGCGCAACAGTGAGCACGCTGAACCCGCACAAAACTGCACTCTCGGGTCAATCGCACAATCTTACGTGTGAAATCAACGCACAGTAAGCAAACTTGTCCACATGCATGCACCAACAGCGACTTTTCTGCTAGTTCTTTTACTGCATCTTGACTATTGGGCGTCAAAGACGTGAGTCGTTGCCATTGTAAGTAGTGACTGGCTTCGTTTCACTGGTGAAGGGTGGCCAAAAAGATTTTTAGCTAAATTATTGAGACGGGAGCAAACGCCATGGTTTTCTGTACGCCCGGCAATTTCGCGCCCCGAATTGCTATCACGAACCAACTCATTTTGAGCCAACCTGCATCTCGTCAGCTCTTCAGGCTCGTCTTCGTAATGGAGTCTCGGTTTTGATGGGGAAACACGTCCCATAATTCAGTGGATTTTCTATACCTGAGAATATTTCCCTCGTTTCACCCGCACAACGCGTGAAAATAAACATAAAATTTCCGGCAAGATTGACTTTTTTGAGGGGTTTCCTCCATTCCGCCGTACATCAAAGGAGCAAGATTGGTGGTACGTTTTGCAGATCTAGAAGGCTACACACGAACTATTCAACGGGTCACAACCCAATCACTCAGTTTTTGATTAAGATGTTCAGTTCATCGAATTTCGCTTTGAATAGTACAGAAAATTCACCGAGCAATTACGATACAGAACTGCACGCCAGAGATTCTCCCCATTGGTACGATATCATATTCGCAGAATCCATTATCGCTTTCCAGAAGTTCGAAGTGTGTTCTTTGGAGTACCTGTAATATTGAAGCAATGTTTCGAGAACGAGCAACCACGTGGTCGACCGCAGGGCTTCGTAGATACCCAGAAGTCGACTGTTAGCCATCGAATGATGACGGAAATGTGGTTATTGCCTCCGCAAAAGCATTCTGCAATATTTGTCATTTGTGATATTGCATATTATGAGTTGATACACGATTTCATTCTCAGAATCTATGCAACACTTGTAAAAGCGGAGTAGGTGAACCGTACACCGGAATTAATTGATTCCGAATAGTTTGGGATGTGAAATATAGTTCGAGATACTGTTTGTAGAGTCATAATTGATTCTCTTACCAGCTTCTCCTTCACGAATGAGCTATCTCTCAAATACGGATCGTTGAACAGAGTAGGCCCATTCTCCATTCAATGATGGAAAGAATCTATCCCCAAAATTCTCGGATGCATTGAGAACCGGATGGAAAATGGTAAATGCTTTGCAAACATCAGTCCAAAAATTTCCGATTCCACACGTCCCAAAGAATGACCACAATCAAAACACCTGTCTCCAGCTCTCACCCACCTACCCAAGCTCTCCACTCTCGTCGATTAATTCCTCCCGCATCACCTCCCAACCACCAAACATCGCAAACTCACCTCTCATCCAGCCGCGAGCTTTACGCTCGATCGAGCTTGCCTCGTGCCTCCACGCGACAGCCTCTACCCGGCCTTTTCTTCACCGCCTCTCTTAACCCCACGCACACCAATCCTCCTCCCAATCCAATCTCCAAGCTCATCCCGAGGAAAAGCCTCGTACTCGCTGCATAATTCAGAATTAGAGCTTGCGAGAGAGAGGTAGAGCTGCTGCTGGCTCCGATATCCGCGTGTTTGCGCTCGAACCAACTTCCAGCTGAGCGCGCGCAGATACGTGTGTTGGCCAAATTGGAAAGTCGACGCCCGGTCTCTCTCTCTCTCTCTCTCTCTCCCTCTGGCGAGACAATTTTAGCAGAGCGAGGACTGCATCGTGCGTCGCGGAGCTGCTTTTGTTGACGACGAATCGCAAGCTCCCGCCGCGAGACTGCAATTGCGTCGAGGAGAGAAGAGGAGGTGCGAGGTGGTAGTCGAGAGCTTATTGACTGCGGCTTCGGATGTTTACCTCGCTGTGTATAGTGTATCGGCTTTCTACTGGGTGAGAAAAGCACTCGCGGGCTCGGGGTATCTCAGCCTCGGAGTGAGCTCTTTGTGTGCGCCGAAATTAGGTCTTGAGAGAGCCGTCTTGACGAGACGGGCTTCGTTTTCTAGAGAAGATGAGAGTTGGTGAACAGCTCACTGATTCAAAGACTGAACGATCTTTATCGCCTGTGTGAGGAGGAATTAGTTTGTCTCGAGGAATTGCGTGATCATTCGTTGCTTTAGTCTTTAGTCGAGAGAGGTAGTTGGGTTTAGTTTGGGATTTTGTGTGCTTCAGTGGATTTGGAGATTGGCTATGACGATGGGATAATTGGATATACTCAGAGTGTCGAGGCGGTCTGACGGGTTTTCAAATTGAAAATGGCTGTCTATAGCATCTTGAAGAATCATTCCAGTCCTACGACGACATATTACATTCCTCATTCTCCGCGTGTCTCGATCCACATTTAGTACAAGAAGATGCAAGTCGCATCAGAAAAAGAATTCGAGTGGAAAGAGTGAAACCCAAATTCCAGTTCTTTATAGACACAAAAATTAACGGATCAATGCGTTCGCGGACGTGATCATCTTGGCGGATTTAATTAGATGTTTACGTGAGCTCAGACGTTCAGTGATACCGATAAGATGAATTAAAACCTACCAGAAGAGCAAAGGAAAATTATTCAGACGATGAATGATTTCACTCTCCCATAGAGCCGAGACTCCGCGGCGACCAGGGAACAGAATTTTTTGAGATTCGGAAGCATCTGAAACAATCAGCTTGAATTTTCTGCATTTTTAGAGATTTTTTCCTCAAATACGTGACTTTGCGTCTTGCGTACTGGTTTAGGGTCACTTTCTGACCACTATTTGCACACTTATACTTAGAGGCCTTATTTGTATTGATTATGCCTTCCCCGATCTATTGCACAGTAAGAGATTGCTACCTCCGTCGCTCATGACACAGAAATCTTTCGTCTCACCAATATTTTCTCTTCATTTCTTTCATTTGGTGCTACACATGAATAGGTTCAAAAGTCGTAGAATCAATTTTAGAGTCAAAAAGCTGCGCAGAAATTTGATATGAACGGAAAACCACACGAGAGGTTTCTCTGCAATTTACAAGGAAATGTGAATGCTTCCAGCCTTTGCCATCTGAGAGATAGACTCCATGAGGTTTCTTTATTGCAGTCTAATTGTGACGCAAGATCTTGTACAGCCTCACTGTATGAAGTTCTATTTCTGACTCCAATTTCAGCGATGAAACCCTTACACTCTTCCATTAGAATTCTAGTGAGGAATGATTGATTCTCGCTTTCTTGGAGAATCAATTGCGGAAATCAGTGGACGAACGAACCGTACAAGTTTTCCTCTGCGCTAAACGTGATTCGTTCTGTTGTTGGAGTTTCCAATTCAAAGCGCAGTAATTCGATTATCGGAAACTCTCCAGATCGTCTGGTGGAAAATAAACCAAAGTGCTTCAAAATTATTGGTATGGAATGAAACCCTATCAAATTCTGGAAATTCAAAACACTAAAAAGCAAGCTGCGTCTCGACATCCACTCAGAATCTCACGAGATCCATGTACGATGAAATAATTGGATGGGTCGCGTCGTAACTATATCACGTTTTTGAAATTCTACTCCACCCAGTTTCAATCTAATTATTTGTGTAACGCCCTACCATTCCAATCCAGTGCAGTTTCGAATCGCTTTCAATTAAACTCGGCTCTGTTCATTTGAAATCAAATTTCGTAATCTCAAAGGAAACCATGGATTTTATTTTGAATCCCGCGATCAAATTTTGCAAGCTCTCCAATAACCAATAAACCTCTACCCTCCCCGTCACTGAAGAAGACCACAGTTCATTAAGAAACGATGAAGCTCCCAGTATCTCCCAGGTTCGCTTAGCTTCCTCTCGCCGCTCGTTCTCGTCCGCAAGAAAACATTCCTCAATCGCAGCGATTCATTCGCTGCCCACATCTATGAATCATCCCTGCACAGCGCGCGTCCGGAAAAACGAAGCCACGCTCGAAATCCACAGGTCGCTCGGAGCCGGCCCCGGTATACGGACAATAGCGTCGCTGGCGTGTTTTAACCGCGGTGGCCGATTTCCGGCCTCGCCGCGCTTATTAATCACCGTCTACCGGGCGCGAACAATGCAGAGACCGAGGTGTGTGCGTCGAGCGCTTGCCCAGCCGGCGACACGACTCTCTGCTCCTTCCTCGCTGCGAAAATTGACCTAGGCTAGTGTACGCCGTCGCTCGATCCGGGAAGTATATCGGCGCTCCGAGCTTGTTTATTCACGATGCAGAGAGGGAGAGATTCGAGGACCACCGAGCGTAGCTTTCGGACAGGGTATACTATGGGGTAGGAGGATGTTGGCTTCGGTGAGATGCCATTGTTTGCGAGTTGCGTTTGGATGGAGCTCTACCCAGCGTCGAGGGTGAACTCCGAGTTTGGTACACGTAAATTCTCGCGAATTTCCCCGTTAGACGAGTGAGTGCTACAGTTTGAATGGTGTGAGCTTTGCAATTGTTTCGAAATAGGAAGATACGAGGGATTTTCAGTAGCCCGAGGCCGCCACATGAAACTCATAAATACTCGAGGAACTGGTGGATGAGTTGGGAGGGACGAAGTGTGCGAGAGCAGTCGCGATGTCGAGCACGATTGAATTGGATTTGAGCCTCTTTATTGCGACCACTTGCCTTCCGGAATTGCAATTTAATCTCAGAACCACACTCGTGGTGATGCCCGACTCCATTCATAGACGGATCTGAATCAACGAAGCTTGCCGTAGTAAGAGCCTGTACAGTGGTTGCTCGATAAAGTGAGCCCCCCGAGATAATTAGTTCCTCAATTGGGAGGCGAATACGCGACGCTCGCGAGAGAACATATCTCCTGAGCTACAGTGTCGCATGCTTACTAGCTCATCCCGTCGTCTTTTGATTGGCCAAAAGAACTAACTCAATGCGTCTCTGACTCTCAGCACCAATGCCATAGAATATACACCAAAAAGGCACAGGCCCTTAATTCCGAAATAGATATCATGATTCCAGGCACTGAATCATCCACTCTGAGGTGAAGTTGCTGATTTTGTCCAAGTTTGGCCTCTTTCAGCTTACACTTCCGGAAAAGCGGAATCAAAATCATACTTCATCGGTATTCTGTACTTTTGATCCCTAATTTCAAACAAACTTCGGATTCTACATCTAATCGTCAGTTTCCAAAAAAACTTTTGGTAGAAAACTCTTCACGGACCATGGGGAAGATTGTCAATTTCTGATTAACACCCGGGTGACGTAGGGCGTACCAACCACTGAGGATTCCTTGAGGAGATCACAGGAAGTATCTAAGCGATGACCATGGCTATAGCTGAGATCAGAGTGATGACAATGGTCATAGAATCGGTGATGGTAGTTGGAGATGTTAGAGTAGCCGCAATGGTTATAAGCGGTGATCGTAGACGGAGATGTTAGAGTAGCCGCAATGGTTATGAGAGCGATGACTTGTCGTGGCGGTTGTCATGTTGACCGCAGTGCTAACAAGAATGATCATCGCAGTCATAGTAGATTCAGAGTGACTGTCGTGTTCACGAGAATGGTGACCTTGTACATAATAGACCGTGTAAGAGTAACCGTAGTGCTCGTGAAAGAGGTGACCTTAGTCGGAGCGGATGTCAAAGTGATCATGGTTGTCGCGAGACCCGTGATAGTAGCCATGTTGCAGGTGAAAGCGACCCTAATGGTCATGAGAGTGGTTCATACTCATAGTGGTTATCAGAGTAACCGTACTGATGAAGTCACCGCAATCGTCCTAAGGTACGTGACCGTAGTTGTAGTGAAGGTCAGAGTAATCATCATGGTCATGGGAGTGATGACTACTATTGTTGGAGGTCAGATTGACCGCAGTGCCAACGAAAATAGTGACCTCAGTCATAGGGGTGGTCGGAGTCACCGTAGTGATTCCGAGAGTGGTAATCGTAATCGTAATGGTGGTTAGGATGACCATAGTAGTGAAGAGAATGGTCATTGCAGTCATATTAAAGGTCAGACTCACTGTAGCGGTCACGAGAGTGGTAAACGTGGGCAGAGTGGTTGTGAAAGAGGTGACCTTCGTCGTAGCGGAGGTCGAAGTGATCATGGTGGTCACAAGAACCGTGACTGTAACCATGTTGCAGGTCGGAGTGATCGTAATGGCCATGAGAGCGGTTCGTGGTCAGAATGGTTGTCAGAGTCACCGTACTGATTATGGAAGTAGTGACCGTACTGATCGTCGATGTTTGAGTGGTCTCAGTGATCATGACTGCGATTATCATAGTCACAATATTTGTCAGAGTGATCGTAGTAGTCATAAGAGTGGTGCCATGGTCGCAATGGAGGGCAGACTGACTTGAGTGGTCAAGATAGCGGTGATTGCAGTCCTAGTAGCGGTCTGAGTGACTGTAGTGGGGAGGTAAAAGTTACCGCAATGATTCTGAAATGAGTGATCGTAGTGATGAAGGTCTGAATGATTTTGGTGGTCACGAATGCACTGCCCGTAACTATGTTGAAGGCCGGAATAACCTCAATGGTCATGAGAGCTGTTCGTAGTCATAGTGGTCGTCAGAGGGACTGCGATGATTGTGAAGTGGGTGATGACCACGGTTACTCCGACCTCAATTACGACGACAGTCTCTTTTCCCATGACTTCTGAGGTCTTTTTGATCCCTCATACGATCATATTTACCGCTTTTAATACCATTACCAACAGCCTCACTGCAACCATGATTATTCTAACCTCTACTACGACTATGATTACCACTCTCGTAAGCCTAAAAGCACTCTGCTCCTGACTACAACTGCTGTTGATGCCTTCATAGTCACTATGACTACTCAGAAGTTGACTACAACTACGGTTATCGTATCTTTGGTTGTACTTCTGTATGAGCCCAGTGTCGTGGTACATGATATTTTCCTGCTATGATATCAGCTAGTCATCTCGTATGAATGCCTATCTATTTCTTCCAGATGCTAAGACTCACTCATTTGTTTTGAACCTGATTCATGATAATCATGAAACACGGCTTTCTGAGTACAATGCACTAGTGTTGTCAGGCTTAACTTTTGGATCACTGGTTTTGATAATTCATTGATCGAAAACCAAGCGAGACCTTGCATGGTACATTGATCAGAACGTTGCATAAAATATTGTGTCCACCACGACTACTGATTATCTCCATGACGTTGTATTCAATTTCTTCTTTGAAATTAGAATCTACAAAGGGTTCACCACACTTGACAATCACCAAACTGAACTCATCCAGGATTAATTCCAATTTCAAATCGCTCTTGCATAGTTAATGAATCTAGCCTGACATCAACTCGAGAGAGGAGACCCACTCGAGTCCACGGCCCTCGTGCACGTATACCGATAATGGAGTGCATGAACTTGGCACGGGGCGTCTTGAACTGCAAAGCAGCTTGAATTATATAGAGAGAGCTCGGTAAGAGGCGAGAGCAGCCACCGCGAGTCCACACAGGCAGTCTGATAGCATAATGCGAGGTTAAGCGGGAGGGGCCACTTGATCAGCGGAGCGTGGAGTTTGTTCCCGGACGGCGTCGGCGTCGGCGTCCCGTTTCCCTGCAACCCGCGCAGCGATTCATCCGAGCATAGAGCAGAGACTGCGGGGTGAGAGAAGGGACCGGTCTGCGCCAGAGCCACCGCAGCGCTCTGCGGTCCCGCTTGATCCAACGCCCCGGCCATGTGCGCGTATGCAGGCCACTTGGCTTAGTTGCGGTGAGCCGTCGCGCGCTGCTCACCTCGACCTGTCTCGCTTCTGATTTGACTCACTTTTCAACCGATATCCCTTCTGGTTTTCCAAGCCCTCTGTCTCTGCATTCCTGCTCTGCTTCCTTCGTATGCTTTATCGACGATTCTCTTGCTGGTAGAATTGGTGGAGTGTAATTGAACTCGCTCACTGGATCGAGTGACGGGTATTTTGGTAGTGGGATGGTATTGCATGGTTATTTGGTTCTACGCAAGACTGATTTTGAGCCGGGATAGTTAAATTTCTCGAAGTTAAAGGTAGATTACATACCTCTTGGAGATTTTGAAGAATTCATACCTTAGTTGTGATTTCGCATCCTTTATTACATATTTTATGGAAGTAACTGTACAGTTATCTTGTATTGGTGCTGAAACATTATTTTGTTAGCTCTAATACTCAATAAGTCAAACATAACCTCAATGAAGCCCTGAGAATCGCTAAAAATCAAAAATTTAGTATGAGCATGGCCATTTGATGAACCTATCTGAGCTTGGATATATGTATTCGAAGGATGATTTAGCAACTCTGTAGAGAGAGATAATGATAGAATACATCATTTAGAGATTCTTCGAGTGCATTTATCCATAGTATTTTGATAAATATTTGAAGATTATCACCAAAGTACATTTGAAGATGTTCGATTGATGGATTTAATCATTATCTCTTTCGACGAACTTGCTAATCATGCTTTGAATATATATCTCCAAGCTCGGATATGCTCATCAAATGGCCATGTGCATACTAAATTTTTGATTTTCAGCCCCTCTCAGGGCTTTATTGAGGTTCGACACATTGAGTATCTAAGCCATCAGAATAGTTGATTCAGCACGTAAGATAACCGTGAGATTACATCCATAAAATATACAATAAAAGATCCAAAATCTCAAATAAAGTAGAAATCCTTCAAAATCTCTAGGAGGGGTACACTCTACCCTTAAAATGAAGTCGTGTCGCAAACGTCAGACTATTCTGCTTTTCTACTACTGAAAAGATCGTGGCCCCGCAATTGGTCAACGCAGCTCTCGAGCCAAAAGTTACTCTCGTCGAAAGCTCACGGGAGCACTAAGAAACATAGTTTTGAAAATCGCGTGACACGATCTCAGACAATTATCTCCTTCCGCGAATCGTGCATGCAGCCCTCGTCAATCATCCACTCATCGGTCTCGCTTTCCTCGTTTCGCGTCGGCGCTCGTAACGCCGCCGCCGACGAGCGATTCCGCGGAAGTCCAAAGCTCGCGGCGCGCCTCGTTCTAACGCCACCAAAGCTTCCTCTCACTTCCCGTCGACGATCCCATCAAACCATCAGCCGTAACGACTCTCGAACTGCCTCTACAACTCGTCGCACGCGAGCTTACCCCTAAACTTCATCCCCCGCGGATCGATGCACATTTCTGGTGAAGGTAGCACGCACAAATCGACCGTCCCACAAAACTGACACCAAAAAAATCAATGCCAGCCCCGACGGAGGCCCGCCCTCGCCAACGGCCTCCTCGACGCACTCGGCGACCAGTCCACAGCAACAGCAGTCTCCGGCCCCTAGGTGGCCCTTGAAACCTGGAGTCCTGGTACACGTGAACAGGATGCATCACAGTCTATCGGGTTTGGCACCGATAAGTCCTCGTCTTGGCCTGAATCTGACTGGTTCTCCGCCTCTTTCGACTACCTCGTCTCAGCATGGAGCTCTGAATAGCTCGGATTGCGCGCCGCTTTGTACGAGTCCTGTGAGGCCCTTTCGAAGGTCGGTAGCTGGGGCGAAAGACGAGGATTTGGAGGGAAGTGGGCAGAAGCAGCAGCAGGTGGTGAGCGCAAGGACTAGGAGACACAGGCACAGGCAGCACGTGCTCAGGCTACAGCTGCATCGTCAAAGTGAGGAGGGTCAAGGGAGGACGGAGCAGTTCGGCGACGAGGGAGTTATTGCCAGGGCTAATCGCATAAGGGCCATCTTCAGCGCGCAGATCAAGGATCAGGCTGATACCTTTCCAGGAATCTCGCGCGGAAAGACAGGTGAGAGGAAGAGCAATTAATTTTGCTATGAAATTATGATCACGTGGGAGCTCTTCCTGACTGACGCTTACTCACATTCGTCATGAATTGATTAAACACGAACCATCCAATATTCTCAAAAAATAGAACCACCTCAAACTGCGTATCAGTGAAATGCACCATTGTGCAAAATTTTGGAACGATTTATTAAGAGCTCTTGATGTAATCTCGTCAAGAGTGCTCATTAACCGAATTCCTCTCATGGTTCTCCGCTGACCACTTTAAAATCTCGTTGAGTGGCGCATCCCAACAATACGCATACTAGCCAAATTTTACTTCCTCGAGATCTGTTATGAGTTGGTGCCAAATCAATTTGTGATGAAAGTCGGTACGGTGGAGCTCTTACCTGCCTTCAATTTCGTCGAGAGCTGCTGCGATTCTTCATTCAAGATCTATCTCGTTTCGATCTGATCGTTCCGCGATTCATCTCCGCAAAAAACCACTCGAGTTTTTTCTTACATGTACCACTCATCTTCGTTATTATACTCATCGATTCGTACAAACGCGAAATTCTAATGTTGAGAAATTGATCCTTCCAGAGCAGAGTATAGGATCGAGGACGCGTTAAATTGCATTCGCTCGCGATTCGCGGCGAGTATAATTTGATTAATAGCGCGATCGCAAATACTCGTATGTCGTCCTCTTCTCAAACATCCAACTACCAGTCCAACGTCGCATTCTCTTTGTACACAAGAGCCCGTCTCGCGCGATGCCTGTATCGCGTGGAAGCTGCGGACGAGCCTCGTCACGGAGGATCAGTTCGCCCCGGACTGAGCCGCGTTTCAACGGATACGCCATCCCGGTTCTATCGCTCTTCAGCACCACTGGTACGTGTGTATCCGTGTGCGTATACCCATGGCGTGCGATAGGGTAGTCGGAGGCAAACTGGGTCGCCGGCAATTCGCGCCGAGGGATCTCGCAACACCTATCCATCTCTCAAATTAATGATTCACGAAACTGGCGCAGCCGGGCACACACTTCCTGCGGAGAATTCGAAATCCTACAGAGGTAGTCCGCCCGAGCACACCGCGCCGCTCTGTCAATTATCCATTTTACGGTTTGCAGTGGCTGGAGTATATGGTCGGCTAGATAAACGGTGCGCAAGAGTGATCACTTGGGCTTTGTTACGGTTCCGTGGATGGGGATGAGGATTTGCGGGTGCTTCGAATCCTTCTGCAGAAAGTCATTTTCGCGAGCGGGTGTGAGATTAGAGCCTGGGTGTCTTGTGGATATGGGCGGGGCGATGGTTGCATCTGGAAATGATTTAGGAGCCATTTGTTCTCCCTCGTTTCATTTCGGGTTGTAAACCGGAGCCTGTATTGTATGAGTTCTAGGGTGGATTGTGAGCGTTACGTTTGTCAACTCAGAATAAAACATTCAGAGTTTCCTGATATTTAGAAGCTCGAAACATTCGAAGAATGAATAGAACACCACGGTTCCATCTAATATTCTAGCTCAAAAATTCGGACAACAGCAATTTGAGGAACGGAGATTCGTGTCAGATAGGAATTTTTACATTGAACAGAGACGCGATACTCTGACAATATTTGGATACTGTTCTCCAGGCGCACTGTTGTCTTTTGATGGAAACGATATCAGTGCAATATGCAGCTGGGAAAAATTCATGTACAAACTCATACATACGCCGACACGTTTATATGACTACGTGAGAGACACACTGAGTTTTTGGGAGGCTTGCTTAGCGCCACAGGCACGTATCAAGTTTCCCAAATATCTCTTGGCGTTTCATAACAAACGTGAGCACATGCCAGAATCGTGCCGAGCCGTGGCTGGGGATACTTTCCACCAAAAATGTTGGGGAATCCAGCAGACATGAGAGGAGAAGAGGACTTTTCACTTCTTATTACTAATAATAAAACGGGATTGCATACTATTCCTCCATATAATTGGAGAGGATTCTGCATATATGTGCAATAGAGATTTCAGAATTTATTAAAATTACACGACACAGATTTTGAGCTGGACTGTGGATCTCGTAATGGAAATCATATGCTACTTGTGACACCTTCTCACGTATTCTCAAGGGCGATTCTACTTGAAATTTTCCTTGCACATTTCGAATGCCAAAAAGAAATCTTGTATCACTGTCGATTCAAGAAGCGAATTCACGGAGTTGAATTCATCGCAAGTATCGAAGCAAGTATCGAACGTAGGACAACAGCGGAACTCGACCGCGACAATTGTAAGACCGAGCGTAGTCATTCCTTTTTCACCAATCGAAGTAATTGTTTCCTGCCTGACCAACGAAACGAGCAAACGAGAGCCGCCGAGAATCGATTTGTTTCGCTATTCTCACATTTTGCTCGGCTCGACAGATTCCCTTTCGGACCGATGAAAACTGATTTGCTTCCACTCGTACCTTCTTCCATCGAGTCACATTTTCTCCCTCGAGACTCTTTTTACAGTGCAGTATGAATCCGCAGAACAAATGACCTTGAACCTTCCAGCACGAATATCCTCATGTAAGGACACGAAAAGTAACAATGAATCCACTTCAACTTCCATGTAGTTGAGAGGAAAAATTTCGAAAAGTTCAGACAGATACTTAGGGTTAGAAGGTTCAAGATCCCACAGGGTTTATTTCGAGATCTAAGTACACCCTCCTTCTAGAGGTAAAAGAACTTGACACTTTAAAAATCCAAAATTTCAACGTTTTTCACTCAATTTTGATTCAAATAACATTTCTCAATTGAATAAAAAAATACTCATGTGCGGAAATAGTTCCGTGCTGAAATGAAGTGAGAGGACTAAGCAGGAAAAAACAGAAACTCTAAAAACTATTTAAACGCAATCCTTCACAATTCACCACTCTCGTGCATTCGTACATCACTGCATCGTAGTTAACATTCAATAGCGAGAATACATCATCAAAGAATCCAACACCTCCTCCCTAGAAAATGTATGTTACACCGTGAACAGTGAATAGGACTCTAATACATTACCGTGCGAACAGACGGGTACATACGTACACGAAGAGAATCGAGCGGTAATCCTCTGGAGGATTGTGAAACATTCTCCCCGAGCGGCCGTATCCCCATCTACATATGCGCGTACGTCCCATAGCGACAGTTTGATTCTGCTTCCGCGCTGCTGCAAAATTTTTTTTCAGACTCTCGCGTAAGCACACTGCGTCAAATTTATCACTGGGGAGAATGAATAATTGTAGTCATGGAAAAATAGAGATCCCCCGCTTATTCAATGTAAGCTCTCCTTTGTTGTTCATGTCACCAATGTCCAAATAGATTCTTTCCAAAGAGATTAATAAATATCCAACCGTAGTGATTCAAAACTGAGTCGAGGAGCCTCAAACACGCTCGACGCATAAAATAATTCCGTGGCAAATCCAGCACTCTCGCGACAGCATTTTACGCGGAAAATTCAAAAGCTCGCAGCCAATCACCGCGACTCGACACACTGCGATCCTTCTCCGATACTATTCTATTACTCGCTCCGCCGCGAAAGATGCAACGAGTATTTTCCGCTCTCTGCGCTTCCGACACTCGATCCGCGTATCCCTATTCTCCGCCAGTCGCATCCGTCGATGTCTCATGCGCCAATATCCCAACCCACCTGCACTCCCACACATCCAAGTATATATCACTCGCAACGTATCCGCGCGAGAGCTTGCATCTCGTGAACCTTATTCTCGAGAGTCGATACTCCGACTGGTGAAATTCAAGATTTTCATCCCTCGAGGGATATCGGCGCGTATCGCTGATTGTCGTATTCGATATCCTCGCGCTCGAGCAGCGCCGTATTGATGCGATTCTTCACGAGGCGCCATATATCCTCCTACAAAGTCTTGCGTATCATCGTTCCGACACAGCTCGCATCGGCATTCATCTCCACTCGCATCCGATTTGCATCGAACTACTATACGAGAACCGACTAAGAATCGCAATAGTACCTTCTGCAAGCTCGCAAGCTCTCCGTAAGCAGCTCTCTCCCGCACGATACATGAAATGCGTGAAAGTCTCTCACTGATCGCGGCAAAAGGCATAAATGTATGACCAAAAATTCCTCGCAGCCGTGACGTACAAGAAAATAACTCCGCGCCAGCAGCAGCAGCAGCAGAGGAAGAATCAAGCTCCCGAAAGCTCGCCTCACCCGATTCGAAAGCAGCAGAGCCAGCCCAGGACCAACGTGTCCCGTAAGCGCAAAAAACCCGGCGCAGGTACGTATGTATGTACTGCGAGTATCGCGGTGGCCAGGCTTGACTTTTTTCTCAGCGCGCACAGAGAGAGGAAGGTATAGCGGCGGCTCGCGAGCTTTTGCGCGACTAACAATGACCCGGCGCAAGCTCTCGGACACTGCGGAGCTTAGCTTGCGCCCGGGCCATTGTTCTCGCGCGCGCGGGATTGCCGCATTACGAATTCGCTCTCGCTCTCGCTCTTGACTTTTTTGCACTGCACACACAACTGTAGGTAACCCTTCCTATCTCGCCCACGAGATTCTCTCGTTTTCTCTACGGCTGTACGCTCTCGGCGTAGTTTATCGTATTATTTAGCCTTTGCACGGCTGGAGGTTCTCGCGCCTTGGTTCAGCTGTACCTACAGAGGTAGTCGGATTTAGGGTCACGTCGAGCTGAAGGTAATGATCGAGCGCCTGGTGACTGCTGAGTTCCTCTGTGATCTTCTGTTCTGTAGGTATTGATTGGCGGCATCTATTCTATCTTACTAGTTCCTATGCCGAGTGACACTTATATTTTAGACGAGTCTTGCTTGTGACCATTCGTATAACGTGTTACGGAAAAGAAATATTGTTCAGAATATAATTGTCACTCGGTATATAATTGGCGGAGTCGAGTTAGAATAACCATTTCGTTTTCTCTTAACCCTCCTCCTTTTCAGAAATCAATGAGTGAAGAACTCCACTCGAAAATTAGTGAAGGGAAGAGTTTTTCGAAGAGCACATTTTCTCTTATAGTTTGGAGAAAATACTTCCGCTCACTCCACTGCCTCCATTGCATGCTTGCACAGGTCACAACTTTCAAACTGACTCGATTTTCTCGTCTAACACAACCTGCCCTTCCCAACAGTATGATCTTACAACTACACTAGACAATTTCACCAATAAATTGAGAGAATCAACAAGTACTCCCACAGTTAGGAAGTGTTCCCTAAATCCTTTGGTTAATCGATAGTATTCAGATTCATACCTATGGATAATTTGGGGAATTGAAGGTGCCGGTTGTTTGGGTTGTTGGGTTATTTTGAGGTGATGGAGGAATATAGATTCATGAATATGGGATTCCAAGAGGCCTCAGCTCCAAGGAATTTCCCTTGTATCAATCTTCGCGATTGACTCTATACTAATTATTTTCTCCTCAGGGCATCTTGACTCCACAGTTGGAGACGGACTCTTTAAATCAATTCTCCTCTCATTTCAGATCCTAGTCAAACTGCCACTAGCAATCACATGGACAACATTTCAGAGGGTCTGTCGGAGCCGGAAACGAAGACGTTCTACGAAAATTTGCCTTTCCACGGCATCCAGTCGCCGCCGAACAAGGTAAGAGATTACCGACCATTTTTCTTGTTGTGGAGCTTTACAATGTTTTATAGCGTGCACGTGCCCGTATTCTTATTGCTTGGATGTTTCATGGATATGATCATTAATCATTGTATTCCTACACCCATTTTAGCGAAACAAACAAACATGAGAAATAGCGAACCACGCGGAATAACTCCCATTCCACAACGTTTACTCTCACAGAAACCTACCGTGAATCGTCGAAACCCGCAGTGACGGTGTAAAAAATTTCCGCTCCCTTTCCGCACGCTCCCCAATGAGAGAGCAGGTAAAACCACTGCAGCACTTGGAGAGACATTGAAATTTCGTTCATTCATAGAAAATGACTCCTAGCATGCGTCATTTTCACCCATAGATTTCTCGACCATTCGAACGTATTCATTTGTACGAATCGGAAATTTGAAGATTACAGGCTCAAACAATTATCAAGCAAGGTCCAGTGCTATGGATGCCAAGAGATCAATATAATTCAACCAAATTCATTGACAATAATTTCACAACTGCGAGACACACGGATCACCTCTAGCCAATCGGGACCCGATACTTCATGATCCCCTTTGCAAGGGAGTTTCAAACAAGCTCAACGAGAAACGGCGTAGCGAGTAAGCGCCAAGTGCCCATCGAGACCTTCCATCCCAAAACTCGCAAAACTCATAATTCCTCGGGAACCCTCCCTAACCTCCGCGAACTCCGGATTATAAGAGAACGCGAAGCACCAGGATCGAAAAAAGTACGAGACCACGAAAAGCTCTCAAGTCCTCAAAAATTGGTGCGCCAGCTGCATTTTCTTCCAAAGTGGTCTCGATTACAAGATGTCATTTACCTTCGCAGCAGCGGCTCGTCGCGCCTACTTCCGACTCGAAGTCGCGAGGACAAAATACAAGTGCACACGGAACGTATGGGTCTCGCGGTGGCTGAGGTAAAACTCGTACTTCACGTTCGAAGGCTCGGAAAGCACGAAGCGAATCTCGGCGTCGAGTGCCCGCTCCGAGACCGATTAGCGTACGTATAGTCGCGCGAGTTGAGGGAAAATCGCGAGAGAGAGGTTTGCGCGATCGATATATATGCGCGTGACTGCGTCACAATCAGCGTCTGCTGCGCGAAGAAAGGTTCCATATTCGACGCGACAAGTGCAGACGCGAATTCGTGACGATTTCTCTCGAGTGATTTCCTCTTACGCGAGTTTACTTTCTTCTGTTGATTTTTCAGAATTACGAGGTTTGATTTTGGAGACAGAGAAAGGAATTCCAATTCAAGATGAATTTGCTCCGAATCGGTTCATTCGCAAATGGAGAAAATATGGCGGATATTTTCCTCGTAATCTCTGATATGATGGTTCGATAATTTCGAGGAAAGTGAGGTACCAGTGTTTAATTAAGACAAATCGAACCGAGAGAAGGTTTAATTAAATTTTAAGACTGTTCCATGCTCCTTCGTGCTTTTTTCCGGGAAGGATCAGAAAGTTTGTAGGATTTCGGGTATAATTGAAAATATTCCCATCAAAATTGTGTAGAGTATAGTCTCCAAAAATCTGTATCCTATCGAGTTTAATTCTTTCAGCGTGAATTTTCTCATGCGAGAAAATACAAGATACATTGTTATCGTCAGTTCATTAATTGGCGATAACTTCCATGTGGCATGTCGGAAAAATCTGAAAGAATTGAGAAAATTACTTTCGACCTCGATGACTTCAATTCCACAGAAATTATCTCGAGATCTGGTTTCATACGCCTGGTAAGAGACCTAATATTGGAAAAATTCAAAACTTTGAATTCTTTCACCTAGTTTTGACTCGAACAACGTTCTCCAGTTGAAGAAAACATTCCCTCATGGACGAAAATAATTTTGCGCTCAAAGGGTTCGTGGAAATATGGGAGCGTCCACGCCAAACGGGCCACCTAGCGCGGACCGCGCGGATTTTGCCAAAAACGTCTCTATTAAACTCGCTATATTCACGAATCAGTCATCTAGAAAAATTTTTTACCCACATGGATCGATAGATTTTTTCTCGATCTTTCCAACGGTTACTTCACTTTATCGGAAATAATTTTCCTTCAATGAGTAAAATGATGGAAAAGTTTAGCATGCGATTACTCGAAAAGCCCATCTTCGATTTCAATGAAATTTTAATCAGTGATCCTTACGTACCTTAGCCTTCGATTAAAAAATGTTCCAGAGTGGGTCCCTGCCCTGTTGGTCAGATATTAATTTTAGCGCAACAAAATCTGAGCGCGCCCGACCTGTTTTCGCGGAGCCGACCGCTCCGCCCGGGCAGGTAGCCGCGCGCATTG
>JAPYYZ010000354.1:0-21248 GCA_030522705.1 Eretmocerus eremicus | reverse complement strand
GGAATATGCCATTGAAATGTTTAACCTAGCCCTCGAGCTGGATGAAACTAGGGAAGATGCTGTCATCGTGAATCAACTTTGTCATCATTTTGAAAGAGACGTCAGATCAGCCATCTGTAGTAGTCCTGACAAGTTTAAAAATACTCTCCTCAGTATAATCGTCGACTTCGACAATGACGATGCGAGATCCAAGACTAGAAAGTCGCAGCATCAGTCGAACCCGTTTGTCGAGGAAAATAAATCTTCAGAGTGGCAAACACGAAATATCACCCACAAATCACAGGATAAAAATCCTAAAAAACTATTTTCTCTCAAAGAGAACCGAAATTTAGACAAGTTAGGCGATTGATCCCATGTAATAACAACCTTTCGACTTGTACCTTTCCGTGCTATCCACCGACCCCTTAACGCTCTTCTCGTCTAAGTCACGGTTCTCCAGGTTTGTTAACTCGCGGGCTTACCACCCGTCTCGGATTCAGGGATTATTCCCACCTGACTGTAGTTCCCATATCTTGAGGGCTAGTTACCTCGCCCCCTTATCACCTGTCTAGGATTTGGGGATGATCCTCACCGTGCTGATATCACATTTGTGCGGGTTTGGTTAACCTGCGGGCTTATTGCCTGACAACGATTCTTGTAGTTTCAATTCTTCAGCAGGAGGAATCGACTAAGTTGTGAAAGAATGTCCTCATCAGATTCGTATTCAGCGACCCTCAAGAATGAATTTCTTTCAACCTGAAAACAGTGGTTTTTCCATTTTCATGTTTGAAGCAATTGGCCGAACAAACTGTGGACCTATAAATTCATCGGATTTTGGACTCAACGACCTCGAAAACCTCCAAGTAGTTCTTTCCAACTCAAAGACGGTGTCTTTCGTGATTCAATTGTTTGAGAAAAAATTGTTTGAACCATTCGTAGAACATCAATACCATCAATTTCGGATGTACCGACCTCCAAAACCCATGAGTAGCTTTTCTGAAATCTAATACAGCGGTTTCCTTGGTAGAATCATTCGATCACTTGTTTAAATGATTAAACGAACCGCTCGAACCAACTGCAGAGCTATAGTCCCCTCGGGTTCGGACACTGCAACCTGGAAAACCCGCTAGTAGTTCTTTCCAACATGGAATTCGCTCCGTCATGATTCAATAGCTTGAACAAATTGTTCAAAGCAGATTGCAAAACAATCACTCTATAGGGTTTCGATCCAGCGACCTCGAACGCCCATGGGTGTCTTTCCTTCAACACGAAAACGGTGGTTTTCGTGATTCGATTCTTCAAACAAATTGTTGAAACAATTTTTAGAAGAAGAATTTCGTCAGATTCGAATTGACTGACCCCTAAGCCCACGATTAGCTCTTTCCAACGCAAAAACATCAGTTTTCGTGATCCAGTTGTTTAATGAATTATTCAAACAATTGAACCAATTGTTGAAACAAGTTGTAGAGCTGTCATTCCATCGGATTTGGATGTAGCCACCTCGAAAACCCACGAGTAGCTTTTTCCACCAGAAAGCAGCGGTTCCCGTGATTTGACTGTTCGAATGGATTATTCAAACAATCTTTAGAACAGCAATCAGATTCACCGACCCCCAAAACCCATGAGTAGCTTTCCCAACACGAAAATATCGGGTTGTGTGATTCAGTTGTTTGAACAAACTCTTCGAACAGTTGAACAAATTGTTTGAACAAATCGTAGAACCGTAATTCCATCGGTTTCGAATTCAGCGACCCCAACAACGCAGGAATAGGCTTTCCCGGATTTTTTCCATTTCTCATCATTGCTGGGTCGGGCCTTTGAAAGCTCTCCTGATTCGAATTTCGCGCATCCTAGGGACTTCCTCGCAGCCAATATACCAGGTGGACTACACCTTGTGTAATGGTATTCTACGTAGAGTGTAATGTTTGCACAACTCTGGGTGCTACTCGAGCACTACGATGACACTCCGCTGTATGCTACTTGGATGCGTCCGAGACACCCTGATCAGCCACGCGACGGCTCCACAGCACTTCACGCACTAGAATGCAGCGAGGCAGGAACGCTGAGTGTAGCTCACGCCACAGTGCAACAACGCGCGTCAACATCCCCCCGTTGAGGCCAGAAGCTGCGATCGCATCCGGCGTCGGCTGCTAATCATGCGATGCAAGGGTGCCCGGCGGCATGCTACGTGGATGCGTTTGGGCCACCCTAGGCAGCCCCGAGGTGGCCCCGCGGCACTTCACGAACTCAAATGCACCGCGGCATGTACGTTAAGTGCAGCTCACGCCGCTCTGCATCAACGTGCGCCGACATTCGATGCAGCGCGGAATCGTCTCGCCAAGGCCAGGAGCTGCCTCCCCTCCCATTTGCGGATCGATCACTAAATACTCTACTGCGAACGATCCTCCTAATTTCATACACCTCTCAATCTTGGATCCTCTCACAAACGCTGGGACTTGCACCTGTCGTATCTGCTAACATGGAGAACCGCCGGACGAGCAGACGCTATTGGCCGGGAAGATAAACGAAGCGTCACATAGCGTCACATGAGCGTCAACAAAAACGACACGGATTCTGGTCTGATCTCTGTCGGGTTTGAAATTAGCATGCACATCTCATGAATTTTTACACGGAAAAAGGCACGCTAAACTCAAAATTCTCCAAACTCTTCGACGCAATGGTCAGATTCAACATCGGACCAATACCCACCGAGATAGCAGAAACATGCATCTCAAAATCAGCTTCCAACTCTGAACCAAAAGCAGATATCGCAAATCCGATTTCGGAATTCGATTTGCGAGAAAATTCCACCATTGTCACTCACTTTCCGGCGAGATTTGGACTATTCTTTATCATTTCCCAAACCAAAATGGACGTCTGAGAAGAGTCGTCAACTTATGTTCGTCACTTGGTAGACGTTTCAGAAATCATTTTAGAATAAGCAATTGATCAAGACAGAAAAAATCACTCCACGTAAAGGCAAAGAGCTATATGATCTCTGCACGCAAGAAATACACCCAAGTGTATAGACGTGACAGAAATCATTTTAGAGGCAGCGATTAATCAAGACAGAGAGAAGCCCTTCACGTGGAGACAATGCATGTAGACTACTGATATACTCAAGAATAAAATGATTGGTCCAGTACCAATCATACATTTATGAAGTCATTCCACAAAAAAATGCATGGATGAACATGTATAGAAATTGTGAGGAATTCGTCGAAAAATTGATTGGAGCGTCTCGAAAAGTCCCAGCTGCCTCTCTTCAGTTCCCCACATGAACGCTGTCCCATGTTCTCGCGAGAGTGTCAGTGAGTCATTCAAGTTTTCATCGCCAGTGCAAGAGGCGGAGAGATAACATATAAACTTCAGACAGTCGCGCATTTGTCGAACGATGCACACTGATATCGTTTTGTCCTCTATTTCTTCTCATTCGCTTGCTCGCGTCTATTGCGCTTCCCTTCCCTTTCGGTGCAGTCGAGGTGGAGGTGCCGCCATCGTATAGAAAAAGAATCAGATGCGATGAGATTCCGGTTTCGAGGGTCTGTTAGTTTACGGGTCTATAACATCTTTTGGATTCGGAAATAATTCACACCTCGCTGAAATTCCGGTCCTGAAGGCTTGATAGCTTGCGGGTTCATTACCTGTCTCGGACTTAGGGATAACTCCGACCTCACTATAGTTTCGGTCTCGTGGGTTTCGTTAGCTTGCAAATTCATAGCCTGTCCGAGATTAGAAGATGATCCGCATCTCGATAAATTTCTGGCTCCGAGGGTATGATGGCTTGCGGTTTTATAACCTGTCTCGGATTCAGAAATTAGTCACAACTCACTACAATTTTGGTCCCGGAGGTTTGATGTAAGCTAGCGGGTTCATTACCCGTCTGGAATCCAGGAATCTTTTCCAACTCAGTATGATTCCGGCCTCGAGGGTTTGATAGCTCGGGGGTTTACTACCTGTCTCGGATTCAGAAATTAGTCACAACTTACTACAACTTCCGCTTCGGAGTTTTGATGTAAGCTAGCGGGCTTATCACCTGTCTGAATTCAGGAATTATTCCCACCTCAGTATAATGCCGGTCTCGAGTGTTCGTTAGCTTGCGGGTTTATTGCCTGACAGGGGTTCTTGTCGTTTCAATTGTTCATCAGAAGGAATCGAACAAGTTGCAGGAGGATACTTTCATCAGATTGTATTCAGCGACCCTCAAATCTCATGAATAGTTTCCATTTTCAACCTGGAAACAGCGTTTCTTCCATTTCAATGTTTGAATAAATTGGCCAAACAAACTGTGGACCTATAACCCCATCGGATTTTGGATTTAGCGACCTCAAAAACCTGTGAGGGGAGGCTGTACTCAGTCGATTTGTCGTCTGTTAAAGCCCTAGTTTGTGCCACGATTTCTGCTCTGTGCATCTTGGACGAATAGGTTGGACATGACATCACTCCATAGCGCAACTCTCTCCAATCTACTGATTCCAATGAGCGATCGTACATTGCTCTACCTACAATGCAACTCGCGATATTTCTGAAACGGTATTGAAAATTCATAATCACGATGTTGTTAGCTCCACCGTTCCAGAAATATCGCAAATTGTATCGGAGGTAGAGCAATCTAGGTATGCACATTGGAATCAGTAGATCCGAGAGAATTGCGCTATGGAGCAATATCATGCCTAACCGATTCGTCCAAGATGCACAGAGCAACAATTGTGGCGGAAACTAGGGCTGTAGCCGACGACAAATCGACTCTGTATGGCCTCGCCTCAAGTACTTCTTTCGAACTCGAAAACAGCGGTTTTCGTGATCCAATTTTTTCGGCAAGATGAGTCCGCACTGCATCGGATGTCGGCGCACGTTGATGCAAAGCGCCGTGAGCTGCACTCAATGTACGTGCCGCGGTGCATTTGAGTTCGTGGAGTGCGATGGGCCACCCCGGGGCTGCCTAGGGTGTCCCGAACGCCATCACGCAGAATGCCGCTGGGCACCCTTGCATTGCATGATTAGCAGCTGACGCCGGGTGCGATCGCAGCTTCTGGCCTCAACGGGGGGATGTTGACGGGCGTTGTTGCACCACGGCGTGAGCTGCACTTAGCGTTCCTGCTTCGCTGCATTCTAGTGCGTGAAGTGCCACGGAGCCGTCGCGTGGCTGTTCAGGGTGTCTTGGACGCATCCACATAGCATACAACGGAGTGTCATTGCAATGCCCGAGTCGCAGCCGACACTGGGATGTGGCCTATCCGTGGTAAGCTATGCAGCGCGTCGATGCATCGTGGCTTGAGCTGCGTGCCTCGATGCTTTCTAGAGCATGAACTGCCGCAGAGCTGTTGAGGGGCTGGCCAGGGTGTCCCAGATGCATACACATAACCTGCCGTCAGGAGCCCTTGCATTGCCTGAGTAGCAAAGCAGCTAGCATCCGAAGTTGGCTGTGATATCGTCTCGCCGGGAGTTGTAAGTTTGCGTGGTTTGATGCATCTATGCCAATGCATGCTGTGCAGCGTCATACGAGAAAACGAGTTCACTCTAAAAAAAGGCGAGAAAGGGGAATGTGTGGTCTGGTGTTGTGCTTTTTTTAGGTTAGTCATCCTTCCATGAAGTGAGTTCGGCTTCGACGGATGGAAATTTGATGCTCCTCCGTACTGAATCTCAATAATGAATCATCCCTCGCTATCATCACCCTACACATTCGTCTTTGGAGATTTTTCCGAGAAATAACTCGATCTTTTGGTAGAGCCACCCGCAGCTCGGAATCGTTTCGGAGGTCCTACGTTGAATCCGACCAGCATCTTGATACGACTTTCGGGAGCTATCCACACGGCCCTCATGCGATATACGTGCGGGATCTCCTGAGCATCAATCGAGAACTCCCTGGGCATCGCATTGGCTGTATCGGCCCTCTTCTGCTATGGATCCATCACGAGAAGTACTACGAGAAAATTTCGCTCGCGCTTGCTGATTTACAATACTGTCGCTTTTGGGCTCCAATCTGCTCATTCGTCGATCTGCTGTCCACAAAATCCGCCATCGGTTGAGAGGCACGCTCCCTCGTTTCGCGTCAGCGTCAATGTTGCCTGTCTGGTATAAATTGCCCTCCTCATAACATTTCCTCGCCTTCCTAATGTTTTCCATATCCAAATCAATTTTGGGAAATTATCCCATGATCCATCAGAGCCACTCACAGCTTCGAGTTACAACGAAGATCCTCCGCAAACGTGACCCTCGCTCGAAGAAAAGTGGGAAATTTCTGCTATATTCGCACGAGATCTTGTCAGCATCCATCGGGCCTTGCATTATTCTGAATGGCTTCTTTCTGCCAGCCATAGATACATCAAGAGTAGTACTATTAGTATTTGGCCCATGTTCCGTGATTCGATAATGTCAATATCAGCTATTCAACCCGCTAGATAATTGTTTCATAATAGGAAAAATTTTCCATCCACCCTGAATACCAAATCCAATCAAATTTTATGGATTCTAGCCCGTACGCGAAGTCTTTCGCTCACATGCGGAAGTTTTCCCTGATGATCCAAATTTTTGAACGCGGGATTGGGACCTTTTGCTCGCACGCGCAGAGTTATCACGTTTGCAGAATGTATCTCGTGCACCCGGGGAGTCTGGTCGGCATGCGAAGAGTTTCTCGCATCTGCGAAAATTTCTGGGCGCATACGAGGTGTTTTCCGTGGACGCGACGAGCTTCTCGGGTGAGTTCAGGGTTTGAAAGAGTGCGAAAAGTTCCTCGTACTAGCGTAGCGTCCCTCCCGTCAGCGAAGTGTTACCCGTTACGCACGCGAAGCCTTTTTCGTGAACCCGGAGGGTTTGTTGCGAACGCGAATCGTTTCAAACACACGCGAAGTGTTTCCCGTGGACGCGGAAGGCTTTTTGCACAGATCGTGAGTTCTTCAAGCACCCGGAGAAATTCTCACTTCAGCGTAGTGTCTCGCCCGCACGCGAATTTTTTGACCGTCGCGTCCGCGAAGCTTCCCTCGTGTACACGGGGATTTGTTGACGCACGCGAAGAGTTTCTCGCCACATGCGAATCGTTTCTTAATTACGCGAAGTATTTCCCGTGGACGTGGAGAGCTTCACGAGTGAATGAGAGTTTCCAAAGTACGCGAGGAGTTCTCCACGCGAGCGTAGCATCTCGCCCACCAACGAAGCATCTCTGGTTCACCCGAGCAGTTTCTTGGGCACGCGATTCATTTTTCACGCACGCGAAGTGTTCCCCGTGGACGGAAAGAGTTTTTCGCGTGAACTGGGATTCTTTAAAGTACGCGAGGAGTTCCTCGCGTCAGCGTAGTGTAACGCCCCCCCCCCTTGCAGAGTAACTCGCCCGTCGCGCACGCGATGCGCTTTTCGTGCACTTGGGGGTTCCCTTACGCACGCAAAAAGTTTCCCGCCCGCACGGGAATCGTTTCTCACGCACGCATTGTGTTCCCCGTGGTCGCCAAGGGCTTGTCTCGTGGACTGGAAGTTTTCCAAGCACGCGAGGAATCCTCACGTCAACTTTGTGTCTCGCCGACACGCAGAGTGTTTCTCCGGTTGCGTCAAGTGTTTTTCGGAGATGCGGACTCATAAGCATGTACGTGAGAGGTGCTTCCGTGGCACGCTAAGAGTCATTCACGCACGCAAAGCGTCTCTCGTGCGCCCGGGGGATTTTTTACGTGTGCAAAGGAGTTCTCGCCCCACGCAAAGTATTTCCCGTGGCCGCGAAGGGCTTCTCGGGCAATCTGAGTGTTCTACAAGCACACGAAAAGTTTCTCTCACCAGCGTAGTTTTCCGCCCGTACGCGAAGTATTTCACTCCCATGCGAAGATTTTTCCCGGTGATCCAAATTTTTGCACGCGGAAGTGGGTCTTTCCGCTCGCACTCACAGAGTCATCACGTTTGCGGAATGAATCTCGTGCACCCGGGGAGTCTGATAGTCATGCAGAGAGATTCTCTCATCTGGAAAAATTCCTGGGCGCACACGAAGTGTTTCCCGTGGATGCAAAGAGCTTCTCGGGTAAGTTTAGGATTCGGAAGTGTGCGAGGAGTCCTCCGTACTAGCGTAGCTTCTCTCCCGTCAGCGGAGTTTCACCCGTTACGCACGCGAAGCCTTTTCCGTGAACCCGGGGAGTTTGTTGAGCATGCGAATTGTTTCCCACACAAGCGAAGTGTTCCTCGTGAACACGGAGGGCTTTTCCCACAATTGGGAGGTTCTTCAAGTACCCGAAGGAATCCTCACTCCAGCGTAGTGTCTCATTGCACGCGAATTCTTTCGACCGTCGCGTACACGGAGCTTCCCTCGTGTACACGGGGATTTGTTCACGCACGCGAAAAAATTCTCGCCACATGCGAATCGTTTTTCAATTACGCGAAGTATTCCGGGGGAAGCTCCTCGGGTAAACTAAGAGTTCCCAAAGTACGCGAGGAGTTCTCCGCGCAAGCGTATTATCTCGCCCCCCATCGAAGAGTCTCTGGTTCACCCGAGCAATTTCTTGGGCACGCGATTCGTTTTTCACGCACGCGAAGTGTTCCCCGTGGACGCAAAGGGTTTTTCGCGTGAGCTGGGTTTCTCCAAAGTACGCGAGGAGTTCCTCGCGTCAGCGTGGTGTAACACCCCCCCCCTCCCCCCCACCCTTGCAGAGTAACTCGCCCGTCGTGCACGCGATGCATTTTTCGTGCACTCGGGAGTTTCCTTACGCACGCGAAAAGTTTCCTGCCCACACGGGAATCGTTTCTCACGCACGCATTGTGTACTGTGGTTGCCAAGGGCTTGTCTTGCAGACTGGGAGTTCTCCAAGCACGCAAAGGAATCCTCCCGTCGACGTTGTGTCTCGCCTGCACGCAGAGTGTTCTGCCGGTTGCATCAAGTGTTTTTCGGAGACGTGAACTCATCAGCGGTCACGTGAGAGGTACTGCCGTAGCACGCGAAGAATCATTCACGCACGCGAAGCGTCTCTCGTGCACCCCGGAGGTTCTTACGCGTGCGAAGAATTTCTCGCCTCACGCGAAGTATTTCCCGTGGCCGTGAAGGGCTTCTCGGGCAAACTGAGTGTTCTACAAGCCCACGAGAAGTTCCTCTCGCCAGCGTTGTTTCTCGCCCGTACGCGAAGTATTTCGCTCCCATGCGAGAGTTTTTCCCGGTGATCCGAATTCCTGGAGGCGGGAGTGGCTCCCTTCGCTCACTTGCACAGAGTTATCACGTTTGCGGAATGAATCTCGTGCACCCGGAGAGTCTGGTAGTCATGCGAAGAGTTTCTTCCATCTAAGAAAATCTCTGGGCGCATGCGAAGTGTTTCCTGTAGACATGGAAGCCTCCTCGCGCAAACTTGCATGCGAGGAATTTCTCTACAGGAATATTGTCTTGCAATTGGTTTCAACAATTTGTTCGAATTATTGAATCACGAAAAAGTGGATTCCGTGTTGAAAGCAACTACTCGCGGGGTTTCCAGGTCACCGTGTCCAAATCCGATGAAACTATAGCTCTGCAATTCGTCCAAGCGATTTGTTCAATTATTTGAGCGAGTGAATCGATAATCATATCAAGAAAACCACTGTATTAATCTCCAGTAAAGCTACTCACGGGTTTTGGAGACCGATACATCCGAATTCGATGGTATTAATTTTTTACGAATAGTTCGAACAATTTTCCAAACGATTGAATCTTGGAACATCTCTTCCCGTGTTGAGGAAAACACGAAAGTAGATGTTCGTTCGAAAGATTGAATTACGAGACCGCTGTTTTTGAGTCAGAAGAAGTACATAAGGCGAGGCCGTACAGAGTCGATTCGTCGTCTCCTACAACCCTAGTTTGTGCCACAATCTTTGCTCTGTGCATTTTGGTCGAATCGGTTAGGCATGGTATCGCTCCATAGCGCGATTCTCCCCAATCTGATGATTTCAATGAGCACTCGTACATTGCTCCACCTACGACACAACTCGCGATCTTTCTGGAACGGTGGAGCCAACAACATCGTGGTTATGGATTTTCAATACCGCTTCAGAAATATCGCGAGTTGTATTGTAGGTAGAGCAATGAACGAGTGCTCATTGGAATCATCAAATTGAGGAGAATTGCACTATGGAGTGATATCATGTCTGAACGATTCGTCCAAGATGCACAGAGCGGAAATTATCGCACAAACTAGGGCTTTAGCACAGGACAAATCGACTTCGTACGGCCTCCCCGTAAGGGTTTGGAGGTCGCTAAATCCGAAATCCGATGAAATTAAAGGTCCACAGTTTGTTCGACCAATTTATTCGAACATTAAGATGGAAAAAACGCTGTTTCCAGGTTGAATGAGGAAACTTTTCATGAGTTTTCAGGGTCGCTGAATACAATCTAATGAAAGTATCCTCCTGCAACTTGTTCGATTCCTTCTGATGAACAATTGAAACTACAAGAACCGCTGTCAGGCAATAAACCCGCAAGCTAACGAACACTCGAGACCGGAATTATACTGAGTTGGAAATGATCCCTGAATTCCAGACAAGTGATAAACCCGCTAGCTTACATCAAACCTCCGGGACCAAAATTGTAGTGAGTTGTGACTAATTCCTGAATCCGAGACAGGTAAAGAACCCGCAAGCTATCATACCCTCAGGGCCGGAATTTCATTGAGATGCGGATCATCCTTAAATCTTGGACAGGCTATGAACTCGCGAGCTAACAAAACCCACGAGACCGAATCTATAGTGAGGTCGTAGTAATCTCTGAATCCGAGACAGATAATCAACTCGCGAGCTAGCAAACCCTCAGGACCGGGATTCCAGCGAGGTTGGAATTATTTCCAAATCCAAAAGATGTTATAGACCCGTAAACTAACAAACCCTTGAAACCGGAATCTCAGTAACAATAGATGTATTCCCAAATAGTTTGTATAGCCGGTCTCTGATTCGGAGATATATTTCACTTTTCGCTAAAATTCCGGTCATGAGGGTTTGTTAGCTTTTGGGCTCATCACCTGTTCAGGTTTTGGGATCGATTCTACCGGTCTCGAGAATTTACTAACTTGCGGATTTATTGACTGCTTCGGATTCAGGGATTATTCCCATCCTGATAAAATTTCGGCCTCGAGAGTTTGTTGGCTTGCCCCCTCATCACCTGTCTAGGATTTGGGGATGATCCTCACCTTGCTGATATCACGGTTGTGCGGGTTTTGTTAGCCTGCGGGCTCATTGCCTGACAACGGTTCCTGTAGTTCCAATTGTTCAGCAGGAGGAATCGACCAAGTTGTAAAAGAATACAGATTCATATTCAGCGACCCTCAAGAATGAATTTTCATTCAACCTAAACACTGCGGTTTTTCCATTTTAATGTTTGAATGAATCAGCCGAACAAACTGCGGACCTATAATGTCATCGGATACTGGATTTAGCGACCTCGAACACCTTCAAGTAGTTCTTCCCAACTCAAAAACGGTTGCTTTCATGATTCAATTGTTCGAACAAATTGTTAGAACAATTTGTAGAACATTAATACCATCGAATCTGGATGAACTGACCTCCAAAACCCGTGAGTAGCTTTTCTGAAGACTGATACAGCGGTTTTCTTGGTATAATCATTGAATCACTTGTTTCAATGATTGAACGAATCGCTTAAACGAATTGCAGAGCTATAGTTGAATCGGATTTGGACATTGCGACCTGGAAAACCCGCGGATAGTTCCTTTCAACACGGGATCCGCTCTCTCATGATTGAATAGCTGAAACAAATCGTTCAAACAAATTGTAAAACAACGATGCTATAGGGTTTTGATCTAGCGACCTCGAACGCGCATGGGTGTCTTTTCTTCAACACGAAAACAGTGGTTTTCGTGATTCAATTTTTCGAACAAATTGTTGGAACAATTTGTAGGAGGAAAATTCCATCGGATCCGAATTGTCCAACCCCCAACCCCACGATTAGCCTTTTTCAACGCGAAAACATCATTTTTTGTGATCCAATTGTTCAATGAATTATTCGAACAATCGAACCATTCGTTGAGACAAGTTGGAGAGCTGTCATTCCATCGGATTTGGATGTAGCGACCTCGAGAACCCACAAGTAGTTTTCTCCAACAGGAAGCAGCGGTTTTCGTGATTCGATTGTTCGAATTGATTATTAAAACAATTTTCAGACCAATAATTCCATCAGACCCCCAAAACCCATGAGTAGCTTTTTCAACACAAAAATATCGGGTTTTGTGATTCAGTTGTTTGAACAAACTGCTTAAACCATTGAGAAGAATTGTTCAAACAAATTATAGAACTGTCATATCATTGGATTTGGATTCAGCGACCACAAAAACCCATGGGTAGTTCTTTTCATCACGAAAGCAGCGGTTTTCGTGATTCAATTGTTTTGATAAATTGTTTGAGCAATTTTCAGAAGTATGATTCCATCAGATTTGGATTCAGCGACCCCAAAAACGCAGGAATCGGCTCTCTCGGATTTTTTGTATCTCCCATCATTGCTGGATCGGACCTTTGAAAGCTCTCCCGATTCGAATTTCGCGCAGCCTAGGGACTTCCCCGCAGCCAATATACCAGTTGGACTACACCTTGTGTAATGGTATTCTACGGAGAATGTAATGTTTGCACAACTCTGGCTTTTACTTGAGCATCACAATGACTCCGCTGTATGCTATCTGGATGCGTCCGACACACCCTGATCAGCCCCATGACGGCTCTACGGTACTCCACGCACTAGGACGCAACGGGGCAGGAACGCTGAGTGCGGCTCACGCCGGAGTGCAACAACACGCGTCAACATCCCCCGGTTGGAGCCAGGAGCTGCGATCGCATCCGGCGTCAGCTGTTAATCATGCGATGCAAGGGTGCGCGGTGGCATGCTACGTGAATGCGTTTAGGACACCCTAGGCAGCCCCAAGGCGGCCCCGTGGCACTCCACAAACTCAAATGCACCGCGGCATGTACATTGAATGCAGCTCACGCCGCTCTGCATCAACGTGCGCCGACATCCGATGCAGCGCGGAATCGTCTCACCGAGGCCAGGAGCTGCCCCCCCCCCACCCGACTCGCGGATCGATCACTAAATACTCCACTGCAAACGATCCTCCTAATTTTGTAAACCTCTCAATCTTGGATCCTCTCACAAACGCCGGGACTTGCACCTGTCATATCTGCTAACATGGGGAACCGCCGGACGAGCAGACGCTATTGGCCGGGAAGATAAACAAGGCGTCTCATAGCGTCACATGAGCGTCGCCAAAGGCGACACCGATTTTGATCTGATCTCTTTCGGGTTTGAAATGAGCATGCACGTCTCATGGATTTTCACACGGGAAAAGGCACGCTAAACTCAAAATTTCCCAAGCTTTCTGACGCAATGGTTAGATTTGACATCGGACCAATACTCACCGAGATAGCAAAAACATCCATCTCAAAATCCGCCTCCAACTCTGGACCAAGAGCAGATATCGCAAATTTGATTCCGGAATTCGATTTGCAAGAAAATTCCACTACAATCTTTCACTTTCCGGCGAGATTCGAATTATTCTTCATCATTCCCCAGACCAAACTAGACGTCTGAAAAAAGTCACTAACTTATGTTTGCCATTTGGTATACACTTGGGTGTATTTTTTTGTGTTCAAGGATCATATTGCCTTCTGCTTTCACGTGGAGTGGTTCTTTTTGTCTTGACCAATTGCTTCTTCTAAAACGATTCCTGACACGTCTATACACTTGGGTGTATTCCCTGTGTTCAGGAACCACATTGCCTCCTTTTTTGAGATAAATAGACTGCATGGGTAGCCTCTTGATGGGACATATCACTCTTTTACATGTGTATACACTATTGCGTATTTGTATGTTTAGAGTATTCTGTGCATAGATAGCCGATATTCCTGGGATAGATTGATGAAACTTTGGAAACACGGTGTTGTTCTGTGAACACCTTATGGACATTTTAAATACCCTCAAGTCTGAGAAGATGCTCAGGTTTTCTAATTTTGGATGGTCTGATGAGGAAGAGGATTTGTAAGTAACAATGTGACAATTGACACTCATACCATTGATGAGATGAAACTGGCCTTCAATTCGTCGTAGAAATGAGTTGCGTAGTCGGGGCGAGGTCCATTTTCCATGAACAGGAAATTGCGAACAAACCATTCAAGGAATTGAGCGGAGGCTCTCAAAGAACTATAGATTTCTTTCCATTCTTCGTTCCTTGTGATTGTGGAGAATTTGAGGTGAGAATAGGATTGCTGTCACTAGCCTCATTCAATCGTAACATTTTTGCTGCTGACATTCCTAGACCCATGTCGTCGGGATCTACGTCTCTCCTCACACGTTTCTGATTGTTAACTTGCAGTGGATTATTGTTGTTGTGCTCAAGACTAGAAAATATACAATAGACGCAGAGCTTTGCAAGAGCTATGATGACTGCGGCTCAACAAGTTTTTTACCTCTGCGATGAGTTGAAAATTTTAGCCATGGAAGATAACATTAAAAAAAAAGAAAATTCCTGGAAATACTCACTGACGAGAGTTATATAAATACTGTGGCAAAACTTGATTCATCAAATTCAGAGTACAATTCTCAATGTCGAGATGAAGAATTGCAAAGATCAAATCCAAAGAACGATCTCATTCCTCTTGAAACGAGTTTTCAACAATTCTTCCACTAAATTTGAAACAAACCATGAAGGCCCCCCAGTTTTTAGTAGAGATTCAAGAGATTGAGTCGCTTGAATAGTTATCCAACCACGCTGGTGAATGCTTTGCCAAATTGGTTGTAACTGTCCCAAAATGGAAAATTTGGATGTAATGCTGCAACAGTCAGATGACATATTGTATTCATCATGTACCATGAATTAATTGACTACAAAACAGAATGATAGCTACCTGTGAGGTTCTGAAGTATTCTCGTTTTTGACTGATTAGGAGACTCCAGAGCTTCCGGGTGATGGATTTGGCAAGAGACTTACAGATGTCTTCTATTCTACGAAAGGATGGAGTTCCAAAGACTTACACCCTAACGCTCGAGCAGTTTTGAGCTACATCAATTAGAATACAACAGAAATTGAGTGTTTTTTGAGCAAAATGAAGATAATCAGGTTCATGCGGAGCATTAGTTTGGTTCCATAAATATTCAAGTGACCAGGAAATATTCACAAATATTTCCTATGAGCATAGATTAAGGCGAGAGCCAGCAGAGGAGAGGGACTATGCCATGAAATGGAATAAACCATCCAATAACAGCCCATGAATACTGTAGTTTTGAATGAATTTTTGACCTGCCTGCCCACACTAATCTTGATACTTGTAGTCTATAATAAGCTTTAGATTGACGATGGTCTTCATGCGGAACTTTTACTCCAGCTCATGTTACTACTAGTTAGAGAGGAATTAGCATTTGATGCATCAAGAGATTTCAACAAAAGTCAACATTTTTTCAATCCTCATGGGGCTATGAGTGACCTACGAGTCCAGCATTGACTTACCCTATTGTTTCGA
Organism: Eretmocerus eremicus; assembly: GCA_030522705.1. Taxonomy (NCBI): domain Eukaryota; kingdom Metazoa; phylum Arthropoda; class Insecta; order Hymenoptera; family Aphelinidae; genus Eretmocerus; species Eretmocerus eremicus. The sequence goes on along the minus strand of JAPYYZ010000354.1, from coordinate 5,831 downwards.
AAGAGATTCTTCAAGAATCGGAGCTCATTTTAGATCACGAGCACAAAAATAAGTGTTAGCAGCATGTAAAAATTCATTCGAAGGTACAGTATTCATGGTCTGTTATTCGATGATTCATCCTATTACATGAAATGATCTCCTCCCTCTGCTGGCTCTTGCCTCATTCTATGCTCATAGAAATTCTCTGTGAATATTTTCTGGTCACTTGAAAATTTTGATTTGCATTTCTTTCAGTGTTGAGTGTGCCAAGCAATATTTATGGAACCAAACTGATGCTCTTCACTATATATATATTAACCGAGGTTATACTTGGTCGCTTGCGAGAAGCACAAGACGCGTTGATCGAGACGTGAATAAGATCTTCATGACCTAATCCTTGACATAGTGAAGTCTGCGATGAATTGGTCAATCAGTTTTGGAGATAATCAGAGGGTTTGGATATTTGTTAATCGTGAAATCTGATCAAAATGAGATGTTCTTCGGCTTCAAGGTGCTTGGAGTGCGACCAGGCTCCTCCTGGCGGACAGAATTGAACTTGCTGCACTCAGACCGCTAATTTGAATAAGAGGCCCCTGAACAGTTCCGAACATGATGATTTATCTATCTTTTAGTCCTCCTGCTTTCCTTTCCAAATTTCAATCCCAAACTCATGAAGCTTATCAGTCATTGAATAAAGTATGAGTTAATCAATTCTTCAAATTTGGATGATAATAGAGGGGAATCAATCTGATTATCTCTCATTGTTGTCCAGAAGAATGAATGTGATGCTGGAAGTTGGATTTGAAGTTACTTTGGAGGGATTGAGAGAAAAAATGATACCAAACCACGTATACTAGGACGTGCAGAATGCAAACCTCATAATGGGAGTTCTGGAATTCGTCCTCCAAATATCTCAACCAGGAAAAATTCCCAACTATTCCACCTGCTACACTAGTATCCTTCATTTCTTCCCATTAAAAAACATTTTGGGCTTGGAAATCGATGAAAGAATTTTACTGACATTTGGGCTTCACTTGAACTCACAAAGACCTCTGATTGCATATATCATCATCTCCAAAGGGGGAAGACGAGCGACGAGAGAATAACCCATGTGATGGATTATAATATATTAATCGTTGGCAAAGTCTCCCTGATGGAGCTATCAGATGAGCACAACCAATTTATGTTATTACTAAGTACCGGTATTCAGAAAGTCACAGAAATCATCCATGAAAATCAACACAGAATCAGTCGATCTCTAGTTCATGTTCAAATTGCTTGAGGGACTGTTTCTAAATCAGCATCAACTCAACGTAATTTTACAATAGCTGTACATGATTTCATTCCTGGAAATATAACTGGAACCGGTTGTGATTCTTGTCTCAGCACTAGCTCTATGGAGAATAATTGAAATTTTGATTGCACTGCCACATTAATTTGACTTGCCTAGTCAATGAACCTAGGATATACGCCTTGTTTGGAAGCAGAGCTCGAATACGCCACCTCCAGTAAGTCAAAGTGGACAGGAGAACACATCTATTTTTATTAAGGCGTCATCTGGAACTGTCTTACATATCAGAAGATAGCTCTATGCAATGAATATATGGTTGAGTTGGAGAAATCAACACTTTTCTATGATAATTGAGTCCCAGCAGCAACTTTAACACCCAGAACAGTTACACTAGAGTTTTTCGGCCCAAGAAACATCTGAAAAGAATCATTTTAATTCTTCTACTTCTGTCATATCGGTTGATAGTGGATTGAGCAGCATCATTATACACTGCTCGTGAGAGGTTCATTTGGGGAGAACCCATAGCCTGTTCATAACTCATATCATCTGAAGATTCTCCTACCCAGCTTAGCAGCAAGTACATGAAGAATGAGATACTCGTGTCAAGAGAGGGAGAGAGAGAGTGAGAGAAAAGGTAAAAGTGAGGGTGGCTATCCTTGATTGAATCAGATGTATAGAAAAGTAATAAGCTTTGAAAATACCTGGAAAATTTAACAAGCTGTGAATGTAGAAATTGAGGAATCATGAATGCAGTCTTCAAACTGTTAGAAATCATCAAAAAATCTGACATTGAACATCAAAATCACAAACTGCATCCCAAATCTCAAGCAGCGCTGATCCCGAGACTCAAGCACTCTGCGTAGCAGAAGATAACCTTGCCCTTTAATGACAGTAGGCTTCCAGTGCCGCTGTGCAAATCCCGCACACACCGTTGCAGCTCACACAAACGAGTTGCCTCACACATTCTCCCACTGGCAGTTTGGCCCAGTTTGGCCCAGCTTGGCCTATTGCAATTTTGATATCAATTAATCAAATTATTCTTGATCTGGTCGAGAGTCGGGGAAGAATTGAGATCTAGCTGAATTTGGCGCGAGTTGAGTGCAATTGGTGTGTGCCTGATGTGCATAACGGCATTGGAAGCCTACTGTCAGCAAAGGGCAAGGTTATCTTCTGTTACGCAGAGTGCTTGGGTCTTGGGATGAGCGCTGCTTGAGATCTGAGATGCAGTTTGTGATTGTGATGTTTATTGTCAGCTCTCTTGATGATTCCGAACAGTTTGAAGACTGCATTCATGATTCCTCAATTTCTACATTCACAGCTTGTTGAATTTTCCAGGTGTTTTCAAAGCTCATTACTTCTTTATACATCTGATTCGATCAAGAATAGCCACCCTCGCTTTTGCCCTTTCTCTCTCTCTCTCTCGACAACAGTAATTAATTTCTCATGTACTTGCTGCTAAGCTGAGCGGGAGAATCCTCAGATGATATGAGTTATGAACAGGCTACGGGTTCTTCCCAAATGGACCTTCCACAAGCAGTGTAAAGTGATGCTGCTCAATCCACTGTCCACCGATATGACAGAAGGAGGAAAATCAAAATGAATCTTTACAGATGTTTCTTGAACCGCACAACTTCAGTGTAATTGTTGTAGACGTCAAAGTTGCTGCTGGGACTCAATTATCATAGAAATGTGTTGATTTCTCCAACTCAACCGTATATTCATTGCATGGAGCTATCTTCTGATAAGTAAGACAGTTCCAAATGACGCTTCGATGAAAATAGATGTGTTTTCCTGTCTACTTCGACTTACTGGAGGTGGCATATTTCAGCTTTGCTTATATTCTTCTTAGAGCTAGTGCTGAGACAAGAATCACAACCGATTCCAGCTATATTTCCAAGAATTAAATTGTGTGCAGCTATTGTAAAACTGAGTTGGGTTGATGTTGATCGTAAACAGTCCCTCAAGCAATCCAATCATGAGATAGACATTGACTGATTCTCAGTGTTAATCTCCATGAGTAATTTCAGTGATTTTCTGAATATCGGTGCTCAGTAATAACATCAATTGGTTGTACTCATCTGATAGCTTCATCAGGCAGACTTTGCCAACAATTGATATATTATAATCCATCACACGGGTCATTCTCTGGTTGCTCATCCTTCCTCTTTGGAGATGAGAAAATATGCAATCAGGGGTCTTTGTGAGTAGTATAGTCAAATGGAGCCCGAATGTCGGAGGAATTCTTTAATTGATTCCCAAGCCCAAAATATCTCTTAATGGGAAGGAATAAAGGATACTAGTGTAGCAGGTGAAATGGTTGGAAATTTTCCCTGGTTGAGATATTTGGAGGATGAATTTCAGGATTCTCAATATGAGGTCTGCATCTTGCACGTCCTAGTACGTGGTTTGGTATAATTTTTCTTCTCAATCCCTTCAAAGCTTTTAAATCCAACTTTTAGCATCACATTCAACTTCCTAGACAGGATCGTCATGGAGGTCTGAGCATGAATCATCTTCAGATTTTCCAGTGTCAACTCCTGAAACATCATCCTTTTGGTCTTTCCAAGGTTTTCTGTAATGTTGGCAGACATTTGTTCCGTACTGCATAGAAATTTGAAGTTCTCCATCTTCTCAAAATTACTGAGTGTGTTGGCATGTCTAGCTGTGTAATTGTGGGGCAATTTTTGGTGCAGAAATCCTTTTCTCAACCAGTAGATATGATCAATGGGGATCTTACAATGAGCTATCAGTTTATACTAACACATTGCACTACGATGACAAACCTCTTACTTCAGTTGGAAGCTATTCTGGTACGTATTGGCTGGTTCAAAAAGTTATTTCAGAGTGTTGCACTTGGGATTCCACGTCAGACCTGCTCCTCTGACCTGTTCTTCCTGAGGACGAAATTCACGGCCTCCTCCCCTGACTTTTGATCTTACTTTTGTGTGGGCCCACGACTAGAGAAGAAAAACAAATGAACAGGAAACTGAATCGCAAACATTTGATGGCATAATCTGGACTAATAGTACTCTCAACAAATCTGTACAACCTCTGCCCCTTGACATTTGCATGAATAATATCAATGCAAGGCTGAGCCTCAAATATTCCAGAATGTAAGGATACCAAACCTAATTTCCTTTTTCGTATAGAATTCAAATTCTCCACTCAAACCTATCGTGGCTTGATGAAGATTTCGTCTCCATCAAGGTATTGTTTTGATGGAATGATTGGCTCCACATTTGGGTCATAAAATACATGAGCACTCTCACTAATAGAGTCATTCATCGTCTCGACGCCGTCACTCGATTGACAAATGTATCATTGGAGGCATTTTTGACGAAGTTTACTAAAACTCACACGCAACATACTTGACACTCAAATTCAAATATTTTTGAACACGGATACGTATACTGGGCTTTGTAAATATTGATCAAAAAACTGATTCATGAAGGAGGCGAGAAGTAGAGGGGTGGAAAAATTTGATGCTGGCGCCATCTGACGGATTCTGACGGGATGGAGTTTTGCGACTACGTGACTCCGATCAGCTGATTCCATCAGCTTTCGATACCGCTCGACATTTGCAGTTATTTCCTACTGTTTTGAGGACAATTTCGAAAAAAGTAAATCCAAGATCCCGTGCGTTATCATCAGATCTATCAATTGGAAAGAGAGAGGGCCGGATTGAGGAAATATTCTTTCCGGAATCACTGCTACAGAATTGCGATGTGCAAACGTGCCTCGCTGGTAGCAGTGATTCTGACAACCATATTCGCTCAATTCACTTTATTCTTTTTGCAAATGGTAGATATGATCACAATGCACGGGATCTTGATTTTACTTTTTCGGGAAATTGCTCGTAATTGCTGGAGAAATTTGGTTTCTATCTTTTCACTTTGCCGGTAAGGTAGAGCTTTGACATGCCCTTAATTGCTCTTGAAGATAATTTTTCTCTCCGAGCAAACTCTGTAATTTCTCATTAGCGAGTTTATTTTGTTCTAATAATACCTCTGTATTTTGAAGTACCTTGTGGGTTTTTTCGAGGTTCTCAACTTCATTATAGAGTTCGTCTTGATTATCGTAGAGCATTTTTAGCTCCTCTGGTTCCCCCCCTTTTCCGTTCGCGGGCATCTCATTGAGACTGTGTCAATCCTTCATTCCCATCGAAATTTTTGATGCGAGCTAATATCGCTTGAGCTCATCGCTCAGCTTGTTCCTCGCTCGTCATCGAACGATGTATTGAAGGTATTTTGAACTGGATACCGCTACAACACGCGAAGAAGTTGGGTTGCCGGTTTACAGGGGCTTATACTCTATTGAGTTGATTTGATTTTACGAATTCTAGTTTCCATTGAATTTTAATTGCAGACTCATTTTTATGAGTTGCATTCAAATTTTATGCATATATCATGATGAGACATCATCAGAAAAAGCAAAATACTCATTAAGAATTTTGCAGTGGTCGGGACCACGGTCGTATACACAGGTCTCACAACTCCCGTGGTGGGGGAGGGTCCGCTATTGAGACGGCGTTTGGTTGTCGTCGTCGCCACCGCGAGGCGCT
>JAPYYZ010000353.1:0-21926 GCA_030522705.1 Eretmocerus eremicus | reverse complement strand
CAGCTCATTCACCCTTCTCCCTACTCACGTCGGCGAACCAAGGTAAATTCAAGCTTAAAATCATTCTTTTACGCATGGACCAGTCGAGATAAACTCATTTATTACGTCCGAGTCCAATCAAATGATTCTGTGCCAAAATCTGCAATATCCCTAGAAGTCAGGACGTAACAATCTGATGTCTGCTTGTTTACTATTACTCTTGCTCAGAACTATGCTCCTTCAGAACTTCGGTCATCGTTGCTCGCGATTGATCACCATCCGAGCCCGAGTGGACGGCTCATTCTTTCTATTTGAGCAACAACTATGCCAACACCTAGTAACAGGTTCACTGAATATTATTTATTGACATGACTGCATTCTTGTTTTTTTTATTCTTCACTACGCCGTGAAGTATTTCTTAGTAACTTTTGGGGTTTTCTGTTTGTCCCTATGAGTACATAAAACTGCGGGTGACGTTGGCAACCATGAAAATATGAATTTTGATTAGACTATACACACTTTGTGATGACCCGATAATCAGTTATTGTTGTTAATTTTTACAGCATTGGATACCCTCCAAGTCATTCCTCGATAGGTTTGATTTGCAAGCGATCTGTAGACTGATTCATTTATGTGACCGTGGGCTGTGGTCAGGTAGAGCCTCGGGTAGAGCAAAGTAGGTATCCATGTTTCCGCGCGCGCCAAGAAGCGAGAGCGCCTGATTGGTGCTAACCCTCTAAACGCGTTGTTGCTCCTCGAATCTCGAATCGCTCGTGAAGATCTGTTGCCGTCAGGCCGTCAGTCTGTCATTGCCTGCAACTCCTGGCGACTTCGGGCTGCTCCGGACCCCAAAGGGCTCCGATACAGGGAGTATTTCGCGGTTTCGCGATCTAAAATCAATCCACGAGAGATTTTCGCGCAATTAGGTATATACAGGTATATATGCCCAGTGAAAGTATCAGTGGATTCAGACGAGGGCATCGGAGCAGCTGCATAAGCAGTCGTATAGCTGCAGTCCGCGAAGGGAAGCAAAGTTCTCGGATCGAAGCGAGAGGAAGCTGCTAGTAACTTCGCGAGCAGCGCCCGCAGAGAAGGGCGAAGGGCGCGAAGGAAAGACGCTCGTTTGGCTCGAGAGCCACAACCCGCGTTGGCAGCCGCAGTTGCAGCAGCACCGAATCGCAGCGACGCAAACATGTCACGGCCGGAGCGGAGAGGCCCCGCGGGCAATCCAACAGTGTAGTGAAGTGTGTCTGCCTTTAGCTCGCAGCGTCTCTGCAGCCTCGGCTCGCCCGACAAACCTGGTCGCGGCGCCGTCGTCATCGTCGCCGCATCGGCAACAACCTCGGCCCGCAGCCTGCCGCGAGCTCGAAAGGCTCGTCAAACTGTGCTGACGGTGAGTGCTGGCACTTCTGCCATCTGCTGCTCGTCCATGGTTATTATTCCATGATCCACAAAAGGATCGCGATGGATCGCGTGATATCGTAACCCACCCGTGCACCCAGATCTCAGATCCTGGCCTTCCTTCGAGTCATCTCCTTGGCGCGATTATCATCCTCGCTCGTTTCCCTCCCTCTGTCTCGACGAAGGCCTGGCTCTAACCCACGAGAAGCTTCGATTTCCCGAGCACGTTCTCTCGCTCTTTCCTTTCGTCCTCCCATTCCCTGCTCAGTCGCGGTGGCTTCTGGGATTTCGGCTCGGATTTCTGGGACCTACAGCAGCCGCAAGTCAGATCCTTCCGTTGGCGTTCTGTTCTATATAGGATAGGCAAGGTAGAACATTCCCGGCGAGCTTATACATATATAGTGCTTATTGGGGCTTCCAAGTCTGATGCGGTGGGGGAACTCCGATCCAACATGGCGGGCGACTTTTCCATTTATGCATTGTGTCTTTTGGAGGCTCCCGATTTTTGAAATTATAAAAAGGAAGTAAGACATTGCGACCGTCTCCGAGCGTGAAAACTGATTGTGTACAAAAAATCGCGAGTGAGTAGACAGATTGGGCAAATCACATGCTGTCGCGGACGAGATATCTTCTGCTAGTGCGTGTTGACATTTTTTCGGGCAGTATGTTGGACACTTATCAACAAATTACACAATGAAGCGGGCTAGATCCCACACTAAGACGATCGCAGAAACTAATTCTTTCCTTTTCCGCTTATTTGTCCGCTAATAAATAAGAAATGCAAACACGGGTTTATACCGCGAGGCCGTGGCTTTGTCGAGACGCTCTACCGCGAGCAGGACCTCTCGCACTTGATAAAACTCAATCACCTACTTCGTAACTATCCTGAAAATGATTTTACACTCACCATACGGATCCGCGAGGTTTTTGCCAAGTAAAACGGAAAAAGATAATCCGCTCCCCGGCTGCTCGTGGGTTGTGGAAAAATCGCCGACCATGTTGAATTTAGGTCATGTGACCCCTAGACTTGGAAGCCCATAGATATTTAGCTCTATATATATTTCTCGTCCCGTGGGTCTCTCTCTCTCTCCCTCTCATTCGCGGGGCACGGGTGCATCTAGCAGAGCGCCCGCGCGCGCGCGAGCAACACGCGCGAGGAGTGCATCAAGCTCGCGGACGGCTCGGACCCGCGGAGAGGAGAGACCACTGCCGTTGTGCTGCTGTCTCGGCTGCTGTGCATTGTGCGCTTCCGCTCTGTAAAGGCTTCTGCTATATTTATTAGCTTGTCTCCTAGTTTCTTCGTCGAGATAACTGGTGCTATCGTATTTAATCATAGAAATATTACATCTTGGTATGACCCCCGCGTCATTCGGTCGTTCTCGAATCTCGGTACGAAAGTATACAAAATAGTCGCACTCCAGAGTCTGTCTGACTCTGCTGCGGGGATGAGATCTCCCTCTAATTTTTGTCTGCGAGCTTGCACCGGGCGACCAAACAAGCCGAGGCAAGCTCCAAGTGCAGCCAATTCAACCTTTTGGGCGAATCCGAGATGCGCACCGTGATTTTAAGTGGCTTTGGCGGGCTTCTTTCTGAATTTCATCAGCTTGTTCAAAAGTGCCGGGAATACGTTTCGAGAATTCGTGATAGAAATGTGTCTAATTTTGACAAATATGTAAGGTCAGTTTTAGGAGTAGATCTGTGTAGCTGAAAATGAAAACGTGGATCCCGATCGCACATTTACAGACTTCTCTTTCCTACCTCGTATTACTCGGGTAAGCAGATAAGCTTGGCTTGAGTATTCAGTGCACCCCGTTGATCTCAGTTATCACGTATGTGAAGTGTAAGTGATATTGATTTGATGATGATGTGTAACAGTGAAAGTTTGTTCAAGTAGCCATCCTCCCTAGGAATTATTAAATAATTGATTGTGTATTTTATGCAGTGTGTTGCCCGTCAGTGATACATTCGAGGTCTCATGTTTTCTTGTTGAGGAACATCAAAAGTCAAAAAAATGAAAGGGGAAAGGTACTTTGAAGTTTGGTTCTACAAATTTGTGGGCTCCTAACGTAAACATTGATCGCTGTCTTATCAACATTTAATCAACATTGACGTCACGCGGAAATTGATTGGAAAGCGAGCCCTTCTACCTAGCAGGACCGCGATTCTTCGAATAATGATAACGAATTCTGAAGTGCCATCGAGGCAGCTTCGAAGTGCGAGCAGCTGACGCGGGCTAGGAGACGATTGAGGGGGTAGGCCGCCAGAGGCGCCAGCAGCCGCGTAGCAGCAGCCGCTCGGGGGCCATAAGTAGTGCGATCCGTGCGAGGGCAGCCCGTCCCGTCCAGCTTCTCCCCGAACGCGGCGGCACAATGAGCCCGGGCCTTGCCTCCGCACAAGTCCTCGAGCTCCGCGGCGCGACTTTGGGCAATAAACGAGCGCGTCGACTCCTGGAGCAGCGCACATCGGTACGCGCGTCGGCGCCGTTACGCTAGGGTAAGAGCTAGCCTGTGTTGGTGTGCGCGCGAGCAGTCTCGATCGGCCTTGCTGTCAGTCTCGCGCTCGCGGTGTCGCCCGTCCGCCGCGCGAGCGAGGCAGGAGAATATCGGGCAGGGCACACAGCTCTCCCGGTGCACGATCGCAAAAGAGTTCGTAGGTATTTAGGTATCTCGAATGAAAGCCCAACAGCACCGGGTATCAACGGCGGTGGGCCTTCTGCTCTGCCCTCTGCTCGTCCTGGTGCACGCACCAAAGCAACCGCCTCCTCGAGTACTGCGCTCCGTTCTTCGAAAAATAGACGAGCCGAGCGTTGCCCTTTCTAGACCTTTTATCGCGTCCATTTTATGCTCCGAGTCTGACCCTCATCTCTTTCGACCGAGCTCTTATTCTTCCGCTGTTCCGCGTCGCTCGCCTCTTTTCCTCCTCCGAGTGTTGTTCGTCCCAGCAGCAGCCCTAATACCACGAGCTCTGTCTTAATTCCTCTCTCTCTTTCTCTTGCAACATTTACACACGCATGGTACACAATTACCGCCTGCTCGCCCTCGTGTGCTATACACCAAGTTTCGTCGATACTCGCCATCCTTGTGCCCTCCGCGAAATTTCGTTCTCCTCCAAGAACACCGCTTTCTGTTTATTCGTCGAGGTATTCCTCGCAATCTTCCCGTTGCAGCTTGTTACGGTGCGTTCGTGCTCCGCGGAGACGGCGTCAGAGATTTTGCAATCCCCCTTTCCTGGTCAGTCGTGCGATACAGCTCTCATTTTGCAACAAGCTCGATTCAGAATCTGCTTTACTAAGCATTCGTCGCCCCGTTTACCCACTTTCGCCGTCGACTCGAAATTTCTTCCTCCATACAGTTTTTTTAATCAATCAAGATTAGTTTCGCGATGTAAGTACGTATATGGTTGTGCTCGGCTCCCCAGCTATTTCCGTGCATTTGTCTGGGTTTTCGGAATATATTTCAATTTTCGACGGGCTTTAAAATGTCAGGCATACTAGTTTTCCAGTTATGGAAAGTGCTAGTTCAGACAGCTCTTGTACTCTTCACTGTTGTCACCGACGTGTAGTTTGTAAAGGTCTGGGTCTCATCTTTACGGATGAAGATGAACAACTCTCCTAATTCATACCTTAGCACCTCAAGTGTATCATGAAATATTCAAGCCAGTTGAGGATAGCATAACATATTATTTTTGTAATACGTTTTCTCGGGATAATTGAAACAAATTTTACACTCACGATTTGGAACCTAAAAACACTGGACATACGCAATAACGACTGGAGGTTGTTGTTTGATGTTTCGGGTCTCTTCTTTATTTCAAGGAGGAGTATTTAATGTCTCTATTTAGTCGGCCGAAGATATGCAGAGTTTTCCATCAATAATATTTCATATTGATCCAAACGGCTGGTACCATTTCTATCATCGATTCTTTTCTAATCTATTAGTCTTCAGTTTTGACGAAAATGCACTTGATGCGTCGTATGACATTCCAGCACACGATTTTGTGCAAATGAACCTTCGAGAGATGTTTCGACTTTCGAATTTCACTCTGACTCAAAAATGAGCCTGTATAGCTTCTGCCATATTCTTAATTAGAGGTTTATTGAATGTCGAGCATTGACCTCTTTTTATACAGGTGTATTCTTTCCTCTTCTTCAGCGGGTCGCAAACTGCTATTATTATGGTAAAGTTATTTGGATCATCTATTCATGTTATGTTTATAGAGATCTCGAGATTCTTAATCATTTTTTGGAAATTATTCTTATTGAAAACCAAATCAAAATCCAGAAATTAGGCCATTTTCCGATATCAAAATTCACCCTGCTTTGATACAAAGACCGAACTAATATTAATGATACGAGGAATGTCAATTTAGTTAATTTGTAATTATACACTATCCTCGTATTAAAAACCCAACATAATTTGAAATCTTATAGATATGAAGGGTTTCGTGTTATATTCTCACGTTCTCTATGAGGTTATCAGAATCATCGTGTGTGCACTCCGCTCGCGCAATCATTCTACTACATATATTAGAGGGATTGCTGCTCTCCCTGCACCTGGGGAAACAAGACTGAAGTAATGTTTTGATCTACTTATGGCCCACAAAATGTATCTGAGATTCCGCTTTTTATCATTCTAATACTTTAACCCTTTGAGGAAAGAATTTTTTGAGTGCAACTTGAAAACTTTTTCCTGTCAAAACAGAAAACGCTCATCGAAAATGACACGGAAATCCAAAAATAAGGAGTCGAAACAATCGCATTTTTTACATCTAGCAAGCGATTGGTCATAGTTATTAGTTATTGAGATAATTCTTTTGGAATAGTAACCCTTATAAGTCGACATATTTTTCAGAATTTTCTCAGATTCTTCTATATTCTTGAATCTTTTTGGTTTTCAAGGTTCTTGTAAATTCTCGACAAAAAAAATTTTATGCACAAGTATGTAACATCGTCCGACAAAGGTTTAAAACTGCCGCACTCAAAAGCAATCTGATGGTTTTCTTGGGAGCGCATCCGATAAAAGATTATATTTGTTTTGAGTTTGCGAGACACTCTCGCGCATGAATATGGCGAGGCCAGGCCAAAAATACTCGGAACATCTTGTCTTAGAGTGCAAAATGAACTATTTTTGTTTTCGGATATCTCAAATCCAGTAAATCTACAGAAGAAAGATGAGACAAATAAATTTGGCAATTAATCGGCGGAAAAAATCGGCACTCGATTTGAAGAATCTCTCTGAACCTTAGATACAAGACATTTGATACGTCTTTGTAGTTTTTTATATGATCCCATCGGTTCGGACTCGAAGACCAAATGATCTGAATTTATTTTGTCCAATTGAACTGAAAAGTTTATGTGGCTGCTTGAGTTCTCGTGACCACTCTGCTCTACCTCGTCCTTTCCCTTTCCTCATATAATGTGATCAACCAAATGTTGAATTAGAATGAATTGTTTTTACAGGTGTACGGGTTTGAATTCAAAGCCCAAAGATGGTTTCCACGCGCCAATCAAGCAACAGCGGTACCAACGCCGATGGGTCCATTTTAGCCGAGGTTGGAAAAAATTATGACGCAGGGCCTTCAGGATCATCGCGGAAACATCCGCAACAAGCCGGGATTCCTCCTGGTACCGCATCCGTACCTGCAACAGAAACTAGCAATTTCTACGTACATTTGCTGGACTTGCCGGTCGAAATCCAACAGAAAATTTTAGGATATTTAGATTATAATACAATAGCCCATTTACGCCCAGTGAGTCAACGCAAATTTAATAAAACTCACTGCAAGAATGTTTTAAATCAATCAAATGTGTTATTTTATGAATTTTCTCAAGGTATGCCATCAAATGGACAAAGTTTGCGGCTCAATTTTGAACTCGACGTTTCAACGCTTACAAACGCAGATGCTCAGCCGTTTCCAGTCCATAAAAGCACAAATGCCCCGAAGGGAGTCGGCGAGACGCAATCACCCACTGGCCTGTGAATCAGATATCATTGAAACGTTGCACATGCGACTTACTCTGCTCCAGATGAGTTTTGGAAAACATATCGAACGGAAACATTGCTGCTTCTTTCCTGGCGAAGTGAGGAAAACAAATATTGGTGTAGACAGTTGACGATAATCTGTGACAGAATAACTAGATTATATGAGACTGTAGTTCACTTTCAAGATGGCTCGAGCTAATACAATTCAACTTTTTCAGATTTTGGACGAGGTTTACCGGATCCTGCACTACATCAAAGTAACCCCCAAGCTAGCCCGGCCGTACAAAGTTACAGATGAACTTTTTGACTTGAGTACAATGGCTATGGAGTACTTCAAAGACTGTATCGAGCCAACTCTACCAGAAATCCCATACTTTGGCGCCGAATTTCTCGATCTGGCTGGAACCTTTTCTTGTAAGTAGCCATGTAGCTTTTGCTCTGTTCAAGCTCGAATGTACCAACGATTCTGACATGTCAGCCACCCAAACGATTTTCTGTTATGAATATTCGTCAAATGCCTTTGTTATCCGAGAACACTCGTCGGATTTTAAAATTCAGAATAGTACTTACAAGTAGAGGACCAACTTTGCGGATCACGGATTTGGCCAAAACTCTGGGAATCATCTTGTTTCGGTGAAGATCGAAGATATCCCAGAGGATTTATGCTAATAGGCTCTCCGTTCCGAGATACAGCTACAGACATTAGTATTGCCAGTATATCTATATATATGATTTTTTAACACGGGCCTTATATGGCCAATGCTCATGTTCATAGCTGTATCTCGGAACAGAGAGCCTATTGGTCTGAACCCTCTGAGACTTCTTCATTTCTCCCCGAAACAAGATGATTCCCAGAGTTTTGGCCAAATCCGTGATCCACAAGGTTGGTCCCTCTACTTGTTAGACCCGAATTGCAGCAATTCAATCCCATTCCCTTTGGGAAAAGCTTTCATTAATCTCTTAGTGAGTAATTATTCTGTGCCGAAGAACTCGCAAAATATTTTTTCAACAAATTGCGATGAAAATACTAATCAGGGCTGAAAAAGATATTACTACGTATTCGATTGCACATTCAATTCCTCGTTATGAATTCAATCCGAGAGCTTCTTCGTACTATCCCGTCTCGCAGACTTGTTCATTCAGACTCCTAACACGAAAATTAGAGCTCCTGTTCATCCTTACAAACCGATCAAACGAGTGCGACTCGCGAATCGCTAGTGTCAGTCAGAACGCGCGACCCAATCGCAGCCCAGTAGAGCGTGAATAAATGTTCCGTGTGCCTGGATACAGCTCCGCTGAGCGTGGCCGAGAGCAAGGCGGGTCGCAGCGGCGGCGGCGGCGGCGGCGAGGGCTCGCCCTCGCGCTCCGGCAACGACGAGCCCGGCGGCAGCAGCCCGGCCCTGGACGCGAGCGCGACGGCGCCGGTCTCGCCGCCCCAGTCCAACATGGTGCTGCGCAAACGCATCCGCAAGATCAAGCAGGGCATGAAGCGCTACAACAGCCAGCTCACCCTCATGCGCCGCGACCTGAGGAGCTGCAAGGCCAAGATAGCCGAGCAGCAGAAGCAGATCGTCGAGTACGCTACCAGGCTCGACGAGAACGACAAGAAGAACGACGAGACGTCGAGAAAGTTCAGCACGCTTCTACAGGTAGTTACAAAGGTATACTCTTGCCCCACGCTTGGTGACGATTTTTGTCAGCGAGGCTTCCGCTTGCCACTCGCCCTGATCAGAGTGGCAGCTTCGAGGCAAGCACTCCTATCCTCACTCCCGATTGGAGCTGTACGACCCGACTAATCTTTGACGATGATTTCTGAGCCTCGCAACGCGAGATTCATCCGTGGTCTCGAAACAAAGATAATACGTGCAATTTTCATGCTTTAGAATCTTTATGACAGTAAGTGCGGTCACAAGTTTGTGATTACGGAGGACCAACAATTTTCAGTAGAGACAAACACTTGATTCCATTAGTGCAGAGATTTAGAGTACTACTTGATATCATATCACAATCTCGACGTTTTCGGGGTCATGCAGAAAATGCTAAAATTATTCGGGACATTGATGGATCGTGGAGTTTACAACAGAGTTAGATTACGCAGGCCATATAATCGAAGCATTTTTGATAATCCAAGCATTTTAACCTCCAGGAACTCAACAAATGCAAGACTGAGCTGCAATATTGGCGATCAAAGTCGCCAGCGATACCGGTTTGCTTCGGCTGTGGCCAATCGCTGCCGTTGCCCACCGAAGATCTCCAGGCTCTTGCGAATCAGGGTGTCTTGTCAAACGTGGAAGCAAATGCCAACGAGAGCCTCGACTTCATTCCCATAGCCGATATCATGGTGCATAGTCCCACGAGTCGAGATGGCGAATCAACATCTAGTATCCACCCTCAGCAGCAGCAGCAACAGCATACGCAATCCAGTAGCTGTAGTTACAACAGTAATGGCAGCAGTACTTGTAGCAGCAGTAGCAGCTGCAGCACGAATGCGCCCATATTGGAGTCTATGGCACCTCCAAAAGCTCCTCCTCCACTATCGACAGTGGGACAGATCTCCATGCCTTCAGTTTCATCGAAAAGAAAGTCAAGCTCGTCAACCCTGGAAGAGGACGCGGTGAAAAAACCTCGCCGCGCTCTCAAGGCTCGTCAAGCTAAGCGCACAAAAATGTAAATTATTGGTTTGCTTTCCTTCTGGATTCTTTCATGCCCTTCTTGTTTACCAATGCCACTTTTCGCACTGGCTTGAAATCAGTTTTTCGTATCCTTCGTCAAACTGCGCACCTCCCTATACGCTCAAAATTGATTACACTCACTCAGTCTTTTTCAATCAGCTTCTATGACCTTCCTTTATTTCCACCATAGCTCGATATCTTCACTGTTGTGCCTCTTGTGGGGGTGCGCTGTTTCATGTTTCTCTTGACGTGAATGCTCTAACCAACTTGCCACCGGAGTCTCCCATCAGTGTTTAACTCACGACTGCGGACGGACGATTTCAAAAAAGTACAAAATTTTATCAGGATCTTGAACCAGATCAAATTTCACGATGAGAGTAAACTCGCCTCTTCTTCCGCGTAATACGCAATATCAATCCTTCTCTTGGCTTGAATCCTCATCAATTACCATATAGATACAGAGCGTATTAAAAAATACTAACTCGCTAATTTTCGACTGAGGAGTAATGCCGACACTGAAGAAAATGAGGGCATAGAATGCGATGTTGAAAAAATGATTTTGCTATCCATATGACTGTTCCGTCATTTAGTTCTCTCATTTCTTTCACGCGTAATCTCCTCATACTGCTCAGTCTTATTATTCATTTTATGGATGCAAAGCTACAGTACTTGATTTTATCAATGGAGCTTTTTCTCGAGAATGAGTTCATTTCATTAGATCCCATCGAATCATCGCTGGCTTTGCTATATAAGTATATTTTCTTTGAACTGGGTCAAATGAATTTAAACAACACTGTAGGGACGGTTATTTAGACAGATCAGTTTTGTTAACAAAGTTCTACCCCCGTGCTGTGTATTCCCGATGGGCGTGTTCGGAATAATGAAAATGCTCTTAGCGAGGGTTTTGTCTCTCGCAGAATTCGTTTGCGAATTCGTTCGGAACTTTTTTTCTCTAAATCTTCACACAAAATGATGGGAATAATCCAAACTCAATCTATTTGAGACCGCCGATCTGTCACAACAATTTAGTCAACAGACATCCGCAATCCTATGGACTATCAAGAATACGCGAATTCTATTTTTCTAATCTGCAAACAATGTAAGAAAGATTCAAAATTGACTAATCCAGGATTTGAATTCATCCTCTACCTGAGTTGTTGGAGAAGAAATTGCAGGTTCAGGCGCTCCGAGGATTTATCCGTTTGCTGTCATTGTGTTGGCATAAATACGTAATACGCTCTGTAGTTTCAGAGGAAGCCTCACATGGTCTAAGACAACGATGTTCACGTGATGAGTATCGCTAGGAACATACTAAACAGTTACGTTCGGCATACGTTGCTTGATGATAAGAAGTAAAGAACGTCGTTCGAAAGATATTCTAAATACAAAGAAAGAAGTCAGTCATCCGTTCTGCCCGTTGGAGCGTATACTGAGAATGTCACTTGACTTTCTGTGCATATAGAGTAACGCTGAGAATGTGACACAAATGAGAGTATATGAGTAGATATGAGTGTATGTGCAAGTAGTGGAGTTGATGAATGATGAATCAAATGATTGAATCTGGTAGTATTGTCAAATGAATGAACTTGTTGAATTATAATCTATAGTTAGAAATTTCACCATAGTATTACTGATGAAAATAAATTGAAATGATCCTCGAAAAAAACAACCAATTGATCAATGTGAATATTTACAATCAAAATTATGTGGAATCTGTGAGAATGAAATAATACGAGCACCAAGGATCATTTCCAATCTCATTTTATGCAATTAGAAGATTTGCTCAGAATTTAACTTTTTTGATTTGAGTTCTCATACCTTCATATTTAACTCTAATGATATTATGAAATCTGCAATATTATGGTAGAATAAATTGTATTTATTGCTTGAATTTGCAGTTAAATATTTTATTCTTTTACACTATTTTGTATGTAATAACGTATTACGTGGTTTTGACTTTTTTCAATTCAATTACTAATTGTGATCTTCGCGATGGATACATGTAACAAAACATTAGTATCTCAAATCATATTTTTAATTATCCCACGTGTGATGTTCATGAATTTTCAAGACATTTCTTGATATTAGATGTAATTGAATTGGTCTAGTAGGAAGATGTCTCACGACCATTTTACAAAATGTATGAGACAGTTTCCCCTTATGATTTGTGCTCGACTGTAATTAGAATATTGTCCCATTGAAAATAAAATATTTAGACTAGTTATGAATTAGATCGTTCTCCTTGATTTAAGAACAGCCACACTTCACATCCGTATTATTGATGAAAATTTATTTGAGTCGGATCCAGCGAGTGATTCGAGCGCTTGGTAGAAATTCGAGTCGTTAATTTAAACTACTCGACGGTAGGAGTTTCTTCCGAAAATACTGCATCTCTATTCATAGTTTCGTTAACTGTGCATTGAACAAATTTGATTCTGGTAGAATAAAAAAAGCATATTCATGTGTAATTCGAAATATTTTTCTCAAAGAAGGTTTTCATTGCCTCGCCATAATATATTGATTGCTCGATGGTCGTTGAAAGTGAAAGTCTGAAATGCCTTCCTAGCAATAACAACTTTCCAACTTCGGGGATGATTTACAACACGAAAGAAAGATGTTCCACTCACCATTCGATCTTTCGAGCACAGCAAAAATAGATTGGACTCGAAAAATTGTACTTCCTTGATTCAAAATCTGATTCTCTTAGAGAATAATGCACTACTTTAAAAATATTAACAGTCACATGAGTAGAGCTTTATATGCGGCATCTTGAAAACCACCTTTTCAGCATTATTGCGGGAAAAAATTTGTCGAATTAAATATATTTGACAAAGTGTTTCTCAAAATTCAAAGGCAAAGTCGTAACTTTGGAAGTTCGTGGATTGAAATATTTTGGATTGAGCTGAAATTTTTCTATTTCCTGCCCTTGTGGAAAAAGAAGTGCTTGAGTTCTTTTGTTCTATGTAATATGCCCTGCATTTCTGAGACGAGTTCGTGGCATAATGAATTGATCTGATTCTTGTAGTTTTCGAAGGATTAGTACTAAACGTAATCATATTCAGGGTAATTCTTAGGGCTATTGGTTATATGGTTACTCATGTTTCTGCTGAAAACCCCGATATAAATTCATTTCGTGGATCTTTCGTAAAACAATAGGCATACTCAACCTGGTAAAATAGTATGTTAAGCGCCTCTGGGCTTGAAAATGATTAAAACACTAGGGCGCATTTGTACCCCGAGAGAAATGAGGGCCAAATGCACCTTTGCGAGTTAGGTGTGAAGTAAATATTTGTCTGCGTCAGTGTTGGGCGCCAATTTACATTTGATGTGCACTGAATGAACAGTCGGAATATTCCACGCTCGAGGCAGAAAAATGTAAGTATATGGTTGATTCCGTTAAAACTGCACGATGGGCTGTCCGGAGCTATTAGTAATCGAAAATAGAGGGATATTCCTAGCCCAGCATTTTTCTATGGTGTAATGGTACATTACGTTTGACCAGGAAAATTCTCCTCTGAGCTTCCGACGATCATAAGTATGGCCAAAATGTCCGCATCGTGGCCCAAAAAAAAACTGGTGCTGGAATGAACGATGTCTGTATCGTGGCTCAATAGTTATCAAATCCAACTTGTTGAAGATATCCAACAAAAAATTTTTCTGATTAGAGTCACCATGGGAAAGTGTCCGGTATTCGGAAATGTCGATACGTCATCACTAGCATTCTCGAGAATGATTTTTCATGTAAAATTAATAAATAATGCATATATCTCAATACAGGAAATCTCTTCAAAAACTGAACTCAGAATTCCTGCGATTGACCCGTCGACTTTTCCGAATACAATACACTTATTCATGGTGAGGCTAACCAGACAAAAATGTTGTTGGATCTCTTCAACAAGTTTTATTCGATAACTATTAAGCCACGATGCAGACATCGTTTCCAGGGACGGTTTTTTTCTGCCTCGATACAG
This sequence comes from Eretmocerus eremicus, assembly GCA_030522705.1. Taxonomy (NCBI): domain Eukaryota; kingdom Metazoa; phylum Arthropoda; class Insecta; order Hymenoptera; family Aphelinidae; genus Eretmocerus; species Eretmocerus eremicus. Next base: position 7,922 of record JAPYYZ010000353.1, on the reverse strand, counting down.
ACATTTTGGCTACTTATGATCGTCTGGAGCTCAGAGGAAAATAATTTCTCTGTCCAAAAGTAATAAGCCACTTATTTTCCAGTAGATTACACCATAGAAAAATGCTGGGCTAGGTATATTCCTCCATTTTTGATTGTTATTAGCCCCGAGCAGCCCATCGTGCAATTTTAACGAAACCAACCATATCTTCTTCCCGACGAGGAAAGTGTAAAAGTAATTTCATCAAAATCTGTCCCCTGCAATTAGTATGTGCCCTCTTTACAACTCGAATCGTGAACCCTCCCTGGTACGTGACTGGTACTCTCAAATTTCTAGAACATTTTTGTGAAGTTGAATAATTTCATTTGGGGATTTTCTCGATTCAATTTGGATGTTGTGAAGAAATTGAAATGTAAATCAGCGATATAGTTTGCATTGCTTCTCGATCATTTTGGTCCATCTGTCTCCTCCACGCGCCAAGAGAACGAAATTATTCTGCAAATCGTATAACCCTGTAGAAATGAAGTCTCTGAAAGAAAGGCTTACAGTCTTAGATAAATTGAAAACTGTAATGATAAGTATTTTCCTTTTACAGAATTCGCTCTGCATCTTACGGGATAACTCTGACATGCGAGAAAAACAGCTTCTCGGTGACTTAAAATCCAGAGAACGATTTCACGTTTCAAACCAATTGTATGAGAAAAACACGTTATAGCCTTTTGCTTTCTCAAAGAGAAAGCATTGTATTTTGACTTTCGAATCGCACTAATATACATGCCTGGGTCACAAACCCTCGTGAAAATCTTAAGATTTTTTCTCCATCTGGCATAGTGAAGAAAAAAAATATAAAGACAACATTCTGAGAATCTCAAGTAAGATATTTAGCAAAACGTAATTCTCGCTCAAAAAATTTCGGCAAATCATCAATTGATGGATTTTCAATTACCTTCTGGACACTTTTCAGAAATTTGAAATCGGTTAGGGCGGTTAAAAGTTAGAAGCAAAATACGAGAGAACAGTATATTGAGCTTTCGGCTGTTTTGATGCACTTCCAACGTTTTTCTCCGAGTGTGACGGGGAGGAAATACCATCGAAGAACTCTTTTTCAGTCTTTAAGGACAGGTGACTAGAGAATGATAGAAGTTGCCACTTTTTAAATGTGAGAATTATTTTATTCTCGTCGTTTTGTCTACTTGGTTTCGAGACCTTCTCAGGGCGGCTTGCTCAGGTTTACATGTAAACAATTACATCGAGAACGGAAGAGCTCATTATAAGCGCGTCTGTCTCTTGTCACATACGCATGCTACTGTAACCGCCCCGAAGAGGTCTGCAAACCAAGTAGACGAAACGTTGAGAATAAAATAATTTTCACATACAACAACTGAGGGAACTTCAATCAGTCCCTAGTCTACAGTCCTTAAAGGTCGAAAAAAGTTCTTCCATGGTTATATCTCAAGGACAAAAATAACTTCTCAGTAGAAAAGAAAATACGCTGCTAAGAGAGATTAGCAGAATGTTTTCTCAAAGCGATGCCATTCATCTCAATATTTTCATCTTACCGTTTCCCAATTTGTGAAATGTTCGATTAATCATACACCACGATCAATATTATTGGCATATAATGAATGGATCTACGAAGAGTCTAAGAATTATAACAAGAATAGGAAGTTTCATAATTTGCAAATGAACTTGATTGGAAAGATTCCGCTGAACTAATCTGTAACAATTGAAGTGGTCAAATTGGCGGGAAAACAATTTCAAAAGCAGTATTCGATTTGGATACTGAGTTTTTTTTCTACGCATCAGCAAGGTCTTACAGCTTTGAAAGAGTTTAATCGACAGCCAACGCGAATTCCTTCGAGATGAGGACTTGTTGAAATCGATTCGATGGAAGAAAAATCGGAGGTATATAGCTGTTTAAATCAAGGGAATTTCAAAGCTCTGACTATAAACCCATTTGAAATAAAACTACTAAGTAGTTCGAAAAAAGCTCGAGACGCACGTGCATATTGGCATATTGGTGAGATGTGTCACCGTGCAAAACTTCGGAGTCATCCGTAGTCGTCTGTTCCAATGATTTGCTTTATAGTTAGTTGTAGCCTCTAAGCAAAACAACATTTAAATATCATCATGGATCGCTTTGAAATCATGCACAGTTATACATCTCACCAATATCAAGGTGCGTCTGGAGCCATTTTTTCAAAATATTGAGTAGTTTAGTTTTAAATCACGATTGTATACACGAGCGAATTCTAAATGAGATTATGGTCAATGTCGGTAAAGTAAAGCTTTGACATATCTTTGAAACAAGCACAACGTTTTGTAGAATTCTGATCTCGCGGGGCCTTGAAGAGCAGGTAATACATTTCGCGGGGATCAATGCTTCGAAATCTCGCAACGCAGAATGTCACTATACTCTCGCGACAAATTTTTACATGCCTCAGTACATAACAAAGCGATTCGGTATATACTTTGAGAAAGACTCATGGATGATCTTTGTGTGTGTGCAACTTTCCTAAGCGCTGGGGCTCCGTCCGAGTTGAAACAATATTTCGATAAAGTAGAAACAATCAAAACTATGCGTATTAGCAGAATGTACCATTGTGTAAAATTTCGAAGGGATTCGTGGAAAGATCTGGGAGTAATCTCAACTATATGGTGCAATTTTGCACCATAGCCGAGACTTTTCCAAGAGTTTTCCGCGGATCACTACAAAATTCCACACAATGGTGCATTCTGCTAATACGCAGTAGATTGTTTTTACTTTTATGAAGTATCGTTTTGTTTGATTTCAAATCAATTTATTATGAATGTCGATGATACAGTCACATACAGATAGGGAGACTCACTAGAATAAATTGATTCACGCGGAGATTTGGCAAGACTTTATGTGAAAAGTTCTCGGTTAGTAGATTAAGGAAACATGTTTGAAAGATTGTTTGGAAGGAATAGGTGGTGAGAAAAAAACAAAAAGACCGCAAATGGGAGAGATTTGCCAGGCCGAATACAAAGCTTCCTTTTTGAGAAAGCAATATTTTCCGTGCCTCAAAACAGCCTGACGAGTGAGGAGCATGTACTACTTTTTCATATCAGGGCGACTAAAGGCCAATTTTGCGATCGAGCCTGGTGTAAAAGGAGCGTTTTAGTCGCACTATGTGACAAGAGATTTATTTACAGATTTTTCGGTGAAATCATACTTACATGAGCTCGAATCTGAGGAAGAGAATTTTTGACTTGAAACTTTTGAATCTGGTCATATTTCAACATATTAAAACGATAAAAAAACTTTGGGAAGCAAGAAATGTCGAGAAAAATCAATGCTGAATCGTGGACGTCCTCATCTGCATCTGCGTTATCGTATCTGAAACATTTTGAAAAACAAGTGAAAAACTACCAGGTTCTCACAGACCCAACATCTCGAGATTGCAGGACTTCTTTTTCGAAAGGAAATTACGAGACAAAATGAATGTTTTGATATTTTAGATTCTCAGATTAATCATCTATACAAACAGTAGAGTCAGTCAGGTTTCTCTCTCGTCGGCAGTATTTCCTCTTGAAAAAACTTTCCAGATAAATTATCCATTTTTTTTACAAAAAGCAATGCAACGACCTTGATTGAGTTTCTCTTCTGACGGATACTTGAATCACTCTTGGAAGAAAATTGACTGATTCATCTCATCAGTATGAAGAATATTCATATCAACAATGACGGATCTATTACTCACAGAATGTCTACATTACATCTTAGTTCCTTTCTCTCTGTGGAAGTCATCTTGCTCTATTTTGTCCTTGGAAAGGTGTTTTGCACAAGAACTCGTCCCCCGCCTGATAAATATAGATCTGTAAATATATCTCGTGACCTTTTTCACAGGAATTCTGCACGTGTGTTACATACATGTGGCGCATGGATGTTAAAAGTGATGAAATTTGTGAGTACGGAAGTGAACACGCATTCTATGCGCATTAATAAAGATCTGACCCGACTCTCCTAAACAATGCTTTGAAACGCTCAACACCACGGTAAATGCGTGTTCGAAGCTTGATATGATTTCCTGCTTACAAAAGAGACCGTAATGCCCATGACTTTTCCAGCTTACCCGCGCCGAAAATCATTTGGCAGATCGCGCTACGATTTCTCGATAACTTTCAACCGTGAATTGAAACTTGGATACATTTTTTTTATTACCCTTCCTATGTGAGGTACTTGGACCCATTAAGGCCAGTATACCGATCAAAGCTATATGCTGAAACCTTGCATGCACAAGCTCCGTGTCTTGGCTGCGCATTTTTTGTTTTTTTTTTTTATATATATTTTTCATACTTAAATATGATACATTAAGTGATCAGGACAGCTGTGCAGCGTGTGCGACGCGACCGCGCGGTCTGCTCGGTAATATAATGGATTTTACCGAGAAGTGAGGGGCAGAACGAGGAGAAGAAGAATCTAATTCCAAAGATTGCCGAAATTTCTTAGCTAGTTTGAGGACTGTGCGTGTAATAGTTTTTGCAACAAATGTGAACATAAATTGGGCCACTCCAGGCTCCTTTTCCTCAAAAAAATCCTTGTATTCTGTCTCGCGAATCTCCTTCACTCTTTTGCTCTTTTTCTTTTCCCCCTCGCCATCTGTTCCTTCCAATCAAATTTTGAAATGGGTTTTCTTCATCTACTCAATCAGAGCTTCCCATTGATTATCTTCATTCTTACCCATCCCTGACTATAATCTATCCTCAAATCGATTAATTCTTAATTGTCGCTGTATCTGTGAGTATGTGGATCCGTATGTGCATATCAATTTCTCCTTCTCTTATAACTTTTTCTCATTCCCTCCTTCCAACCCCAATTTTTCTTTCATTTCTAATATCTCTACACATATTTAAATTTTCATTCTTTAGTATTCATCACTTTTTGATTTACCCATTTTCAAAGGATCATGATTTTGAGCCAAAAAAAATCAAAACAGTCAACCTTTTGACGCTTTGAGGAAGCATTCTGGCAATCTTTTTTAGCAGCATATCTTATCTTTTAGTCGCAATAACCAGTAATATTTCAAAGTGTTCCTTACTCTCTCTGTCCATGATTATAGCTCACGAAAATCAGGATTCTCTGAACATCACGACGAGAAGAGGATTTTCCAATTTTGGCTCAATGATGAGAAGAGATACGGATTTGCTTAAAATTGTGCACCCATTCTAAGCTTTATTGGAGAGTAATCAGAGTACATGTTGGGTTCTCATCGTTTAATCTTTCTGAATCAATTGAATAAGTTCGTTCGCGTCACGGTTTTTTCTAACTTTAATTCTCTCTTTTACTTCTGATTGTTGAAAAATGGAATTCCTCACAGTTTCTGCTGTGAAAAAATTGTTTCGTTCGATTCAGCTCCATGAGGGGCGTTTCATATGAAAGGCAACTCGAAAAAATTAGGTTCCTTTCATATTCGGTAGTTGGATATTTATTAAAAAATATTGAAAAAATAGCCACTACAAGGCGCTGATAACCTACGTTAAGCTCACACGGACGTATTCCAGCCGTACCTTCTCGCATACTTTTGTGCGATCCGTGAGAGAGTGTGCGAGACCATGACAGATGAACACGGACGGTAAGTATTGCGTTTGTCTGACAGCTCAAAGCCATCAGCGCCACACAGTGGCCATTTTTTCGATATACTCTAATTGGGGTACCAATATGGGAGTGGCCATGTGCTAGATTTTTGTAAAACTTTTAAAATTGATCCGGATCTCCAATTTTGAAAATTTCGACCAGAAAAAGAACATCTCACTATAACATACCGTATTTCGAAAAATATCGACCTCACAAAGATATTCTGAGAGCAAAATGAAGGCAAAAAACATGAACAGTCATTTTTTTGAGGTTCTTCTTCATGAACATTTTGTCAGCGCCATTTTTCATAAATAATCATTCGTTCAAGCAAAGTTTGAGTGTCAGGGTCACGATTTACATGCTTGATAAGATTATGTCACAAAAATATAAAAATATTTCATGGATTAATAAAATTTTCAGAGAGCTGTCCTGCAGCATCTCAAAGAAAAAAATTATTGAATATTCTACCTCTGCCACTCTCAAACGGTGCCACCGCAGAGAGGAGTGGCGTCGAGTGCCTGAGTGTAAAAATGAAATAAACAATGACTAAACAAATTATCGATAATTTAGTAGTTCAGCATGAGAACGTTATAAATAATCAAATAAGAATCAAATGATCATAATAAATGAACTGATTGAAATTCCAATAAAATGGAGGACTGCCAAGTACCTGTTACTTGGGACGGCCGAAACCTTCTTAGGAGGTTTCAGCCTTCATTTCCAACGCAACTAGTTGCTCTCGAATGAAAAATATCACCTCTCTGGAAATTTGACATGATTCATAGGACTACTCAAGTGTTACAAACATAAATTTTTCGTACCATTTCACCCTGTCCTTGGTGTGTTTAATCAATTTTGCATTATGATTATTTGAACAAATTATCGGAAATTTCAGTCTTTGGCATGATTCATAGGACTACTCAAGTATTACAAACATAAATTTTTCGTACCATTTCACCCTGTCCTTGGTGTGTTTGATCAATTTTGCATTATGATTATTTGAACAAATTATCGGAAATTTCAGGCTTTGGCACGAACCCTCAATTACTATCAAATCTCAAACCTCGCAATCCACAATGTAGAAGGGATCATATATTTATAATGATAATCTGTAGAATTATCAAAGTTTAAGGAGAAAAATCTTTAGCTTATCGACATTCATCATAAATTGATTTAGAACAAAACAAAACAATACTTCGAAGAAGTAGATCCAACCCCTCCTGAGTATCGGGGAAATGGACCACTGAGTAGAATTGTGAAGCGATCCGCGGAAAGCTCTTGGAGCGATCCCGACTATTGTGCAATTAGAGTATACTTACACCATAGTTGAGATTCTTCCAAGAGCCATGGATCACTCAAAAATTTTACACAGTGGTGCATTCTGCCGATAAGCAGGGGTGATGGGAGCTACTTTTTCAGAATATTGTTCATCGAATACTCCGTCTTCTATTTCAATTTTCATACCATAATTTCATACCACGATGCTCAGTTAAACATGTGTCTCCTTTTGTGCTTCACTCAATAATCTGAAATTGAACATTTATTAAGATACGGGATTACTTAATATTTCTACTAACAAGGGGGGACCACACCCTTCGGGTCACCAAATCTGACCAAAATTTTTTTACAGACTCGTACCGCCTAGTATATGAAGAAGACATTAGCATTGCCCATATAGGCCTGTATTAAAAAGCCGTATATGTAAATAGATATACTAGCAATGCTAATGGCTACCAAACCTCCAGGACCCAGAGGTCCCCCTCGCGGTTGTGGGACAGGTTTAGGCACGCTGGCGCGCCGCTCCGCCTGCCCTGGTTTACTGGCGCTGGAGGGTCGTCGCACCCCAGGACGGAGGCCCTTTTTGCGGTAAGACGGTTAGTCGTGTAGTCCTGTCAGAAGCCTTCTCGTGTCATCTTGGTTTCTTCAGTTCCGTCTCTGAAATAATGAAAGATTACGCCACCTGCACTTCGAAAACACCATTGTCGGAACCTGAGGTAGCTCAAGTATACATTGATGAGTATTAGAAAGGAATTACAGATCACAAAATCATGAGTTTTGACCATACTGCCCCCTGAAAACGCTTACAATCTCTTGAGAGAGAAAACCGTGGGTGGCTGCAAAAATTCTGAACAAGATGAAAGAACGAGGTGCAGCATAAAAGCATGCGAAACGCTCAGACAGTGATGTCGATGAGATGTAAGTTCTTAGTTCTATGTTTCGGCACCAGCTCTTTTGAGCTCTATCCAGACGGCACCCATGTGGGTTATGGGGTTGAGATACGCTCAAGCAGCGCGTGAGCAACTGCCAACTACCGATTCCACCTCGGTGAGGGGGACCTACAGTT
>JAPYYZ010000352.1:0-44039 GCA_030522705.1 Eretmocerus eremicus | reverse complement strand
GAAATTGCTCCAAACTGTTTCATTCTAACGATAGCTGTGACCTCGACTCCGACGAGGGAGGTCCTCAAAAATAATAATTCAATACGTTTCTATGTATTTATTGTGATTTCATCTCAGAACTACTAAGAGTGAAGCCACTTAAACTGGGGAGGGTGTTCACTACTTTTGTCCCCTGTGGGGGACATGTGGTTTCTTGTATTAAATCGTTCCCAAAAAAATGGTGATGCATTATTTCTTCATTTGACACGTAAACACCCTGTTTTTAGGCCTTTTTTGATTTTTCTGATTGTTAGATTCAGACCTGTAGTGAACGGGTTAAGAGCATGTCAAAGCTCTACTTTACCGACATCCATAATAAATTCATTCAAAATATAGATATACAATATTTCAAAAATGTAGCTCCAATCCAAACTGCGTATTGGCAGAATGCCCCACTGTGTAAAATTTTGGAGTGATCCGCGGAAAGCTCTTCGAGTAATCCCAAGTCTAGTGCAAATATTTTATAATTCAACCAGGGTCAAGATTATTCCAAGAGCTTTCCACCAATCACTCCAAAATTTCACACAGTGGTGCATTTTACTAATACGCATAGCCACCTGGAGCTGCATTTTCGAAATATTGTATAGCTTTATTATAAAAAAATGTATTATGAATGTCAGCAAAAGAGCTTTTCTCATATTCTAATATAAAAAATAAGAGAGAGATTATCGACCAAATATTAATTTTCTATTGTCATGGAGAATTTTCATCTTTCCTGCAGCCGCATGAATCTGCCCGTATTTGAATAGACATTTCTGGTGGCATGGGAAAATATACTATTCTGATAGGCTTTCTCTGGGTGATTTGAGAGGGTGGATATTCAGTGAGTAGCTCAAGCCTTGGGATCATAAACTCAAGATTACAGCACCTCCGACGTGTCTCTACGTGACATGGGGGAGTTCGCATTTGCATCTAATTTGCCCTTCAATCTCAGTTTGCAACTCGCTGCCTCATTCCTTTGGAGATATTAGTTATCTAATTAGAATATGGATTCCTATCTGACTTTGAGATTGAGTGCTGTCGATACTCGAATTGGCGTTCAGAAAAATACGAAAATTGTCTCATTCGTAGATTTAGATGTCAAACTCTTCCAGTTGAAACTTCGTGAGCCTTCAGGTTCAGAGTCTGGGAGAGAAGCTATTAGCGATTCTTGTAAAAGCCGATGAACATGGTCTTTTATGAGGTGACGTGCATACTTCAATACCTGACGTTTGGATCTTTGTGACACTACATGCACATGATCATCTGTCTGAATCCGGTCGTGTTATTTTGCCTACACGGTGATCTTGTAGTTTTCGAAACAACACGGCTTCGTGTGAAATTCGCAGCAAACGACACGCTAATTGTGTCGTTTTCTAGTTTGACACGGTCATCGTGTAAAATTTCACACGATTATTGCGTGAAATCGATTGACAGAACCTCCCGGATACAGATACTAACGTGCGATACATATTCCTAATATGATTCTACAGCTTTGAGATATCGATATACTGCATTTTGTTCCACTATGTTTTCGATATGAATGGGATCGTATTTATGCATTTGTCAAGAGATGTCCCATGTGATATGGCATAGAGGTATTGCAGATACTTGTGCAATCGACAGCTATATTGAACTCTATAACTTTATAAAGTGTTATTCACACTAACATTCTGTACGAAGCCACCGCGGCCTAGTGGATAAGGTCCTCGCCTTCAACGCAGAAGGCCAGGGTTCGAGCCTCGGCCGGCACCATTGTGAATATTCATAAGTCCTTTTTTCGGTGGCTTCAGTGGTTCGGAACCCACCTAAGACTGTAGGTCCCGCAAAATAACCCCAAAAAGAGATTGAGAATGCGTTAATGAAGAAAAAAAAACATTCTGTACACATCCGCGCGCCATGGCACGCATTATCTAGTACGTAGCGTATATTATACGTTTCCGAGAGGAATGAAGATTATTCTTCCATTTCAACAATGTACTACCCATCTATTTCCACAATTATTCTAGTTCTCGCATTCATATTCGAAAAATGAAAAGTGAATAAGAATAGTTCATAGGAAGTTTAGATTTTCTAAGTAAAAATAAGATTCGTCGACTTCTTTTAGATCAAGTAGAAATTTGAGAATTATTTTCCCCCATAAGCTTATAGAAACTCAAGTTCTAGAGTAATTATAGTAACGAATAGCTCAGCTCCCTCTTTACAGTTGAGGAAGATTTCACTAAATCAGCATGTATCAAAGAAATTGCAATGCAGGATATGATTTTCGCTGAAGCCTCTTTAGCCACAAAACTTGTAACTGGACGATGGCAGCCTTTGTGTGTATTTTGTGCTTAGTTGAATAACTCATCAAATGGCTCAGTCGGATAGACGGTTAGTATTGATACGGAAGCGAAGGCAAGCTCGAGGTTCAGGTTCACATCCCATCTAGGTCCAATTCAAACCGAAAAGTAATAGTATTGAGCAAGTAATAATAGAGAAGTATTTTTCCAATTTTTCTCAATATTCCTTTCGATAATCACAATCTTCCATAAACAAAGAAGCTGTGCTACGGTTGATGTTATTTATTAATTTTCGATCAGCTACAGCTTATGAATGACACGATGGGGCGTGTAAAAATTGCACACGCATCGAGTAAAATTTCACACGATCATCAAGTTAAAATTGACACGAAGGCGTGTTGCAAGATTTTCACGCGAGCTTCGTGTAAAATTTAACACGATCAGATTTAGAGAGATGCCCAAATCAGTTAGAAACAAATAGATGCCAATATCGGCGAATGACCTACCGCTACTGAATGTGTTTTGGAAGAGAAGATTCATAGTCAAATCCATAGTCAAATCCATAAAGAAAATTCATAGTCAAATCCAAATCTTTCTTGGACTAGATCAACAAAAGATCTTTGTAGACATACCAATGTGAAAAGTGCAGAAAGCGTATGATCCGATGTTGATTGGGCTATTAATCTGGTCGGGATGTTTGATTGCTTGGGAGAGTCGCTCGTGAAAGGAGAGACAAAAGAGGCGCATGCATAAATCAGGCAGCCAATGCTCGGAAGCTAGTCCGGATGCGGCATTCGCAGGGATATGGAGTCCAAGGAAGCTCCTCGGGAAGCTCCCCCAGCGAGATCCCTTCTCCGGCGTAAGTGGTCACTAATGCTGCTTAAGAGCCCGACTGGAACTCGAGGAACGCCGCCCGCGCCACGGCTCCATCAGGCCAGACCGCATACGCACTAACATCGACAGCGCATTCCTACCCTGATTAAGGTTATCTCGACCCCCTCCTCGTCAATTCTGCACCCCCTCCGACAATTCTCCCTCGCCACTCGCTTTCTTACTCCCCGTGCGATTCACCTTGGATCTTGGTTTCGGCATTTCCCCCGCCTACCCAGTTTCCACTGGAGCAGCAATTTCCTCCTCCCGTGCGAATTCACAGATTCGCTCTCGAGCTCTGGCTGATTCGACGCCCGCGCGACCCCGGCCCCGTCCCAATTGTTACCGCTCGCGCGAGCTCTAGCTGGCTAATTTGACGCCCTCGACGTGCAAACTTCAATTGCCCTATTATATATTCAATAAGTTTATTACGCCAACTTGATTCAATGTGGAGTGGTACGGGTACGTGCGAGAATGCCACGAAAACTGTCACCACCTCATTGAAAGTTTTGCCGAGAGACGAGATCACGGTTTCTCATTTGATTGTCCCGAAGACTTGGTGAAAGAATGGAATTGAGGCGTGTGCGAGAGTCACCCGCTCTTGCATTTTTGCTGTACGAGAGATGCGAATTCTTGCGATGAGAAGTGAAGAGCTGATACCCGGGGGCTAAAAACTAAGAACATGCATGATCTCGTTCGTCCAGTGATCCTCATTATCCTTACAGAAGATGCATTTTGTGACACCAGACAACAACCCATATACTGAAATGAAAGTGCATTTAATTGTTTTGATGGCTTTTTCAGTAAAATAAAAAATTGTTGCGACTCGAACCAATCTTCGAGGACAGGCTTTTCGACAGGGAGGGTCTCTCGTAGTCTTCTATCTTCCAGTGTTTTTCAGGAAATATATTACCACGGTAATATAAATTATTCTTACAAAATGAGTTGGAGCTCGTAAAATTCTGGTCACCTAGATAGTCAAGCTATGTTGAGCTCACGAAGAAGTGATTCTTCTAGAAATGAGCAAGGAGTGCCTAATTTCGCCACCCTCGATGATATACTTGGGAGAGGCACGAGTGGTCACGTCTACTCATGAACCATCAGTTGATCCCATTGATCGGGTTTGAAGATGTCAAAGCATAGAATAGAAAAAAACTGTTGCTCACCATTAGCAGGTGACATCCATAAATACGCACTCTTGCGGCGAAAGAGGCTAAGTCCTTTCTACCCCGGTGACTTAATAAACGTTTGATACTGAAAGTGCGATAGTGGTGAAACTCAGAATACTTTCCTCCCTCAGAACGTAACTCGCACGTCAATTCCCATCTAAGAATCCCTCTGTATGTCGGGATGCTAGTAGCCAGGTGCACCACGAGCCAAGATGGCCATCGCGATAGCACGAAATAGCTGCGCGCGCGCAACTGATGTGCTATTGAGGCAGCCATCTTGCCGCGATGCGCCTGGCTACCAGCATCCCGACATACAGAAGGATTCCCAGTAGTTCGTCCGATCTGAGCGTCGGGAGGTCGAGTTATTTGAATTTCAGTCCTTGGTCTCTTGCCTACACCTTGTGCACTGAATGGAGTCTCGGGAAGTTGAATAATATTATCATTATTCAAATCCCTTGTATGCACATAAGTAAGTCAGTCTGAGAATGTTTCAAGTTATGAATCGTTTTTCGGGTTGGAAGTAGATTGCTCATTGGAGGTGGCGAAATGAGAAACATTTATTTTCGAGGGACGAATGTTAGAAAGTGGGCCTGATTTTAAATTTTCCAGTTATAAAAGATGGATTCTGGATGTGTTGAGATTTGGATTCAAGTGATCTAGGATACGATAGGATTGGCTGATTTAAATTTTCATATGACGCAGGTTTTTCGAATACACTGGAGGGAGCTGTCAAAGAAATTGAATCGAACGTGTCAAGAGCCGGCTTTTTGATTGTGCGAATGCGGGAATGGTTCTGGATCGATCTAAATCACTCAATTTCCTATATTTTAACATGATCAAATGGAAAAAATGCTCAAATAGGCTGAGGCTTGCCCATTCCAGAGACTGCATGCACAAAATTGAGCACTGTCACCTTGTATTGAGCGGAGAGAAATTGGCGCTTACCAGGCGAAATTCGGAAAAGCTCTAGCCTTGAGCTTTCTTTAGAACAGCTCCTGAAGTCTTGATCCTGTCCCTTCACTTTCTCTTCGACAAGTGAAGCCTAATGAACATGAGTTCAAGTTGCTGGCTTGTACATTCAGCTATTTTTTCTTACCCAGTAAACTTTTTGGCCTGTTTCGCTTTCTATTCGAAATGTATTGATAATCGTGTTCACTGAAAAGTCTTGAACCAATTTCGTCGGTTTGTGAAATTACCCACTTGAAGTTTTAATACTTTTTCATCTGGAATGATGTAATTGACTCTCTAGTGGCGTACCGAACGTTATAATTTTTTCATGACTCGAGTAAAATCCCCGAGTTACGTGCGTTTTTCAACAGTTATACGTTGCTCTTAGGTTTTTTATCAAGGAAATAATCAAATTTTCGCTGTTGTAGTTCCTTCTTAATCCCAAGTTTGGTTTGGTTTGCCTTACTATTTCCCTTGCATCGAAGCTAGCCATTGCCTCTGGAAAATTTTTGTTCAATGACCAAACTTAATCTTGAAACAGCACTTTCATTGTACAAAGCTGACAGTACCTTTCTGTGATTGCAACTGGCAAAAATTCCTGATCACTTACACCTCAAAACTTCATTTGATTCTGCTTAGAGTTTGAATCTCTCTTACAAAATATTCCGTGGTCAAAAATGAGCTCGGCAGAAACTATTGAAATGTGCTCTTTAGAAAATTGATAGATTACATCTGGTGGATTACGTCTCATTATATTCCCAGCAGATTGTTTCAGATCCATTGAAGTTGAGTACGTACATGGTCAGTGGTTGCTTGTTGATTCCTTAGCTATGAAATCTTTGAGCGAAAAGAGTTGATTCAAATCTCAGATTTTCTTTCGTACTCTTTATTCGCCCGGAAAGCCACTGCGGTGATTCTGTTTCTCATTGAAGAAGACTTCATTTTTGGTGTATTTTGAGTGTACAAGAGTGAAATTAGTCCCCAAGAACTTTCACTTTATATTCATCTATAGCTAAGTCGCTAGGTGTTGAGCATAGGAAAATGGCGAGTTGAAGGCAATTCTTGCAAGGCAGTGAAATTTATTCAAGTGTGGAATGTATGTAAAGATTTCTCAGCATGCTATACTTCTAGATGCAAGTACAAAATCTTCGAGATACTGTACAAAAACGCATTCGAGTTCCGGGGACAGATTCGTGAATAGCCTCCATTATAAGAAGAGGGTCTTCTCATTTCTTTTGACAAGAAAATTCAAAAGTCATCCTTTGTTCGTTTGAGTTTTTAATTAACGCAAGTGACTATCCCTCACGAGTGCGATAAGGAGAGTAATTAGATCATGTCGACAATCAAGGCTGTTATCTGTGCGATGGTAAATTGCTGCGATACGGGGATGAAAAAAAGTTAGAACGCGTTTGCTCGAAAGAATTAGTCAACTCTGTCTGATTGCACATTAGCGAAGGCACGGCTTAAGTCAACGTCTTGAGGGGGATTGGAGATGGGAAGAGGCGAAAGAGCTGAAATTCGTGAAAAATCGAGGGACGGACAAAGAGAGGGTGGAAAAAATGCAAGAGCCTCAACGCATACATTAGTCCACAATAGTACGAGATTTGGGGAGACGAGTATTCGTGAGTCTTAACTACGCTTTTGTTATCTTTTTCCGCTAATTCAAGGACCGAAAGAAAAAAACCGAGGCGGATGAAGCGGAAATTGTAGGATATAGGGGTTTTTGTTTTAAAATATCAAGGGATTCTCGAGCCACGATGAATTTTTACAAAATAATTCTCACACAGGAGAATTGCGTCATCGTGGTGGGTTCCTGAATAATTTTGATGCTTCACAAAGATCAAGAAACTCACGAGCGATTTTCAAATAATAGTCTTTTATATATATAGTCTTGATGAATACCTTCGGAATTTTAATGTGAGCCATAGATAATGTTGAATTTTTTTTCATGTGGGCTGTAATTGGATGCTATTGACTTTTGACGAGCAGTGGATGGGGAAATTTGTCACAGCTATTCAGTACATAGAGATCACTTCTTCATCATAGAGCATATCTTGAATATCGCACTGACGAGCATGTAGAAATATGAATACTAGGGTGCATCGAAATATTTCCAAATCTTATCATAATAACTCGATCGTAGGAATTTCTTTGCCTCCATTTGCACGAATGAGATTGCATGAGCGCCGTGAAAGAAAAATATACCATACCAAAAATATTTTGCGTTGGCCATGCAAGCACAGAAAATTGATGGCGGTGGTCTGATGCCACGATAATTTACTTTGAAATCAGAATGCGGAGGAATTCATGGTTTAAATACATTATCGACTTCTTGGCTACATCAACCACGGATCGAAAAAGCTCCAATGCGACTCAAATTCCATCCATCGTGGAAACTGGCAGAAGGACTAGTTAGTAGATGAACGTTTCATCTCTGGATCTCTGCGCAGTTCAGATGGAACAATATGATGATGCGTAGGGATGGCGGAAGAAAGAAGTGTAAGGGATGGCGTGCAATGCACAGCTGTTCATTAGATAATGAACTCATTAAATTAGAGTAGTGGAGGGATTGTAATACCCTGTGCGTTTCTCTCTCGCTCCCGCTCCCTCATTTTCGGGTAATCATTCCATCTGCCACGTAATTAGAAACATGCAGGATTCCTTTGTAGCAGACGCACGTGACATTACATTGTGCTCTCAATTCGCTACGCCAGCAATTACAGGATTGGCTATTCTATTCCAGGCGAATTGAATGACGAATCGAGGTCTCTGGAGATGAAGCAGACGCGCGCCGATGTTTCGCGGTGAATCGCATTGTGGCGCGTCGACAATCTCGTCTTCCAACTTTGTTCGGCTCGACGCGATTATTATGTCCAATTCAAACGAGTCGCGCGTCTCAAATCGATCAGCTCGCAATGCGGGTAAAAATGTGGCACGCAGGTGGGAGGGGCGTAAGGGTTGAGCGCGTCGGGGCAAACTCTCGGCTCGGCGCGGCAAACTTGCAAATCAAACTTATTCACCGAAATTTCATCAGCGCGCGGCGCGCTCGGCGGTTAGCCGTCCCCTCGGGGACGGGGCTCTGCGGCTCACGGGAAAATATGTGGAGCGCCGCCCGCTCGCCGAGAGAGAGAGAGAGAGAGAGAGAGAGAGAGAGAGCAGGAGGGCCGCGTCGAGCACATTTTCCGCGTCATACCTCGGGGCCGAGCTATCCCTCGCTCTCTCTGCCCGGCTCGTCTCTTCTAATTCAACATTTCGAATCTGCACAGCGTCATAATTCAGACCCTCAGCAGCCGGCGGCGGCGCACCCTCCATCATCCCCCGAGCGCGACGCGAATTTTTCCCTCTCGCTCCGCTGGTGGCTGAGCGGGCAGCGTTAATTTCCGAATGGCCCACATTAGAGAGGCCGCCGGCACGGAGCGTATGGGCGCGTCTGCCCGCACAAGCCGGCCTGAGCGACGGAGCGAATATACCGCGTATTCTCTCGGCGCCGGGGGCCGAGCGAGAAAAAGAGAGAGGGAGACGCGGAATGAAGGGTTGGCAAAGTGACTCGAATTGCCGCCTCCGTTGTGCCGGGCACGGCTCTTTGCGGGCCGGAGTATCGCTAATATCGGCCCCAGCCTCCGCGAGCTCCGCACACTGGCCCGTATAGCGCGCGGGGGTTGCAAAGCGGGTGAGCGAGAGAGCGTTGCGCGATATAGCGGAGCGGCCTCTCGCCGTGTAGTGCAGAGTATACGGGCGCGACGACGTCGAGACTCACTCTTTAAGCACTCGAGAGGGAGAGAGAGAGATCCGGGGCGGGCGTAGTCGGCTTTCACCCCTCGCGGCGCTTATACAGCGCGACATTTTTAGTGGCCATCAAAATCCAGCGTCTCGGCGGCTTAATTATGAAACGAGAGCGAGCCGGGGAGCAAAAGCGCGCTCGGGCTCCAGCATCCCCTAACCCTCCTCTCTCTCTCGCTCTCTCTCGTTTTCCCTCTTCGGCTCTCTGTTTTTTCGAGCCCGAGCGGCTTCTCTTTCGACAAGAAGCGCGCAGCTTTTCTACGCAAGCTCCTCGGCGGATTCAATGCTCAAACTGAGCGAGAGGATTCTGCTGGCGTTTTCCCGCCCGAAGACACAGGAAGCTCTCCGAGAGCGGCTTCGCGAGAGGAAAACGAAATTTTCGATCGCTGCGGAGTTCAGTAGCGCCAAGAGAGTACAGTCTGGTAAGGCCGAGTGATCGAAACGTAGGCGTTCAATCCCGTCCGGGGGGATGATATCGATCCTCGTTGACTGCAACGCGAGTCCCCTAATAGGGAGCGGCAACCAGTATGATAGCGCGTGCACTCTTCGATCGGGACAAGAGCATTTGGGATTCGTCCCCTGATAATTTTCACGAGAGATGAAGAGCTTTGAATCCCCCGAGCACAAATATGCTTTGATATTTCATGCTCTGATGTCGCTGCATGCTAACACATTAACGAAATTGATCAATTATTGACTTGCATCGTTTTTACGACACTCGTTCTGAGAATTCATTTGTACATCATAAATATAGAAATACCGAGCAAGCAATTTCTTGTATCAGTTAACGAGGATAATTTGTCACGAATGATATCAATCGAATACGTTGGAGTGGTTGAGAAAAATGATGGCAGTGCGAGCTGAAATTTTCCTGGAAAGAGAATTCATTCAGTTTATTCATTCATTATCAGCTCAAAATTAAACAAAATGGGAAGCAGGTTAAATTCGTGGAGCTGGAAATTGTGGACGATTGACATTTACCTGAAATATGAGTTGAATATGGACTGTTCAAACTCACATTACATATCTGATGTTGCATTATCGACTAGCCTCATTGCACATTCTATTAAAGAATTATGGATTTCGCTCACTACAATACTTCGCAACGGGCAAACGTAATGGTTTTACAAGTCACTGCAGAGGAACGGTTCAAAAAGCTGCTAGCCATCAGTTTAGTTTCCCAGTTAACAGATTTCAGGAAATTATTTCATATGTATTTCATTGTGAGATATGTGGACTTTTGACCTCAGATTATAAGGGTCAGTTAAACCTCGCCGAGTTCTTGGTAATATTCCTGAAAGTATACCAAACTCTATTAATCTCTCAGAATGAGTGAACTCTGGGATCTTTTCACCTTGCTGGATGTTGTTCTCAGATGGAATATTCCATCATAATCTCACCCTCATAGAGTGGCAAACTTTCGGGAATGATCAATTAATCTTTGATCTTTCGTCACAAAGTTAAGGGCTTAAAAGTCCCTCACTATAATCACACTTCAAAAAATAAACTCGAGTATCACAATTTCGTAAAGAGATGTGTATTCATGTTTTATGATCGTCGAATGATATCCGGAATTGTGATAACTCCTGACAAATATAGTTAAACAGAGACAGTTTTGAGATCCTCTCGATTACTCCAGAATATAAAAACGTCACGAAAAGAAACTTGACTGATTCGGATGAATCATCAGTGCAAAGTCTGGAAAAAGGCAAGGATTTCCGCTGTGAATCATGAACAAAAATGCATCTCTCTCTAATCATCATGGAGGGAGATGAATCTCTATCTTATAGAATTGCTGAAGCTTCAACAAAAGTTCATCACTGCGAATTGCGGCATTCTTTCGAGTACATTTTTCAATCTCATGCCTCAACTCAAGGAATTCCAGGAGGGAGACTTTGAATGCAAATTCTTTCAAAGTCCGTGATTTGAGCATACTTTATGTGTCTTATGAAAAACACTTGTTTCGGTGGCCAGAGCACCATGAGATATAGAATAGCCGGAGGAGCAAAGAACATAAGACAAAGAATGCAACCCATATAGTAGCAGGGATGAGCGGAAGAATGAGATTACAGTAAATACCCACAATTCCAGCTGCTTGTTCTTGCATTGCTGCGCTACCCCAAGCCGTTCTCTCTTTGCTATTTTCTCCGCTCATTCAGTATATAAGCTTACTCGTTTTTCATCGCAGCAGCGTTACTATTCGCTGAGATTTGCGCGTCCCGCGAGACCAGTAGTGCGACGACAAGGCACTCCTCTCGACATTTTAACTTTGCCATGCATATTTCACCAATTCTCGAGGAATTTCTCACAGATATATCTGCCTACATTTCCGACGTTCCTCCTTACTTTATTCGCTTGTCGTACCCTCGATTTCTCTCTTTTCTCGATCTCCTCTCTCCGCTCCGCAGTTTTTTCTGCTTCATCTCTCTCAGGCAAATCGAGCTAACCTCTGCTCCTCCCATACCCGGGAGACTTTCACCGAGATGGAGAATTAGAATTCTCGTTCACGCTCGAAATATGCGATTAAAGTCGCGAGCCTGTCGATCACGCAGTTGAATATCTTGTGCAGAGGCGTGAAAGAGTTTCTTTCTGTGAATACTCGAGGAATTTAAATTGCATGCTTGGGTCATCAATATGGAAATTTTCGATATGCTTACCAACCCAAGTGGAGATAACCGTTCTGAATATCTCATTCAGGTGAGATTAGATACTTTGGATTGGATCCATCCAGTCTGTGAGGAAATTCGCCGATTCGCAATGGAAAAAAAATTCTACCCCGAGAGTGAAAATCACCTTTTCTTTCACTATGACAAATAGAAATTTTGGGATGAATAATCAATACGCACATCAGAGATATAATTTAGTATGGACAAAAAATCACCCACAGTTTCTAATAGCTATCTGTGATTTTTCGGATGTTGCAGTAATATTTCTATAAAATTGAAGGACTTCTCGCAGACTTCGAGTATGAAGAGTTTATCCGAAGGTAGATTTTGCCCGTATGAAAATTGTTAAGTTGTTTGAGCATGTAAATGCGCATATGCAAGAAATCTCTATGGTATCTCTATAACACTCGAAATTACAGATGTAACAAGAATATCCGTGAAAGTGTATTGAAATCCATCTGTGAGCAAAAAATACTTTAATGGGTTGAAATATATAGCAAATAAATACCTCGTACTCTCACGAAGGGAAATCATGTACATAGCACACTTGTATAATTTATCTAGATGCCGCAAATAAGGATAGCCTTGTATGTAAAACGATAAGTTCATGCAGGTGAAAGATGAAATGAAGAGAGTGAATGATGCGTCATGTGGAATTGAATGTCTGAGACAACCATGCATGAGCTTGGGAGTTGCCGGTAAACATTCGTTTTTGGAATGTAGGGTATTCAACTTGAACCTCCGTGGAGTATTATAAATGGCGTGAAGCGTGAAGCGTCACGAGTGCGTCTAGCCGGTGCTTTCGAAGTTACTTCCTTATGTGACCCCAACGAGGAAGTTGCGCGAAGCAGTGGGCTCGGACGACACCGTATAAGGCCGTTTATTACCCCTCATGTAGCATTATCAGCTCGTGGGAATTGTTTTGCGTGTGTGCTCGCAACGACGTCCTTTCTCCGCAATTATCTCCGTCAAGCCTCCTCGCTCGCCCTTTTTTCGCTCCACTCAGAGGCGCCCGCTTGTACTCGCAATGGTTACCTTCAACCGGCCAACCGACCCTCCTCAAAACGTCGAATCCATCGCGTTTGAGCAAGTAATTCGAACGTGCAAGAGAGCAAAGGCACATACAAGCGCTCGCTACTGCTTCCGAGTCTAACATTCGAGAAGCAATCGAGCTTCGGGAACGTCAGCTGGAATCCCGTCACGTTTTCTCTGGGCGCCTCGTCGGCTCTGCCTATTGCCAATCAGTCAATGCACCGGAGACTCATCTCTACGGCGGGTAGAAAACATGAACTTTTACTTTTATCATAAGCACGCGGATGAAAGTACATAGCTGCGGGTGCCCACGCCACAGTCGCATTCACGACGAGCCGCGCCGGCCTCGCTTTCCACTGTCATTTTAGAGGATGACTTATTATGATGACGACCTGTTCCGCCACAGCTTTTTGAGTTGCGAGCTACGAAATTGATCGCGGTAGCGACGTTTACGGCTGTGACGCGGATGCTCGCTCGTTCAGCGATGATCTGCTTTCGGATTGAGACGCTGATACGAGGCGTTTGGGATACTGCGGGCCTTGTCGTATCGCTTCTACCTTATACACTATTGAAGCGGAAAATCTTTGAATGAGGTGCTTGAGTATTGTGAGATTGTCGTGTCAGAGGAGGAGAATACTTTGATAAATAGATTCGAGTATGGGAGACCATTCCTTAGTAGGATCATGGAGAAACTCCGAGAATCAACTGATGACGAATGCACACCGGAGGAATCATTTCGTAGTTCCATGTGCAATAACAATTTGCACCAAAATTCTTCCGCTGAACACCTTATGACATTGGACATTTTCATGTTCACCTTGTATTTCACGATGCTTCTTCCAATAATGTAATCCATGGCAAAAATGAAACACGCAAAGTGCATGATGATGTAATGCGGAAGTTTGTTGATAAAATCGCTACGCGTCCAGTCATGGTGAAGAAAGGATATGCCATATCACATTTATAAAGCACGGACAAAAGATGTGCAATGCAAAGTCAGTGTAGAGAGCGCAACATTTTTACATTATATATTGGTATAACATTTATAATTCTTTGTCTCGTCTCCAAGATTTATATGAGCGATTGATGTGATTTTTCTATCATTTGTTGGACTGTATGAAAAACGTTTCAGAATGAACAGACTGATCGATATCAGGAGTTGCTTGAATAGAAAAATTATCCCTCTCTGCGACAGAAGGCGAAAACGTTGCGTTAAAATAGCTTAGCACGAACGACCTTCCGCCTGCAAGCGTCCCACGGGACTTGGCTCGCAAAGTATCCGTCGTAAATGGAAACTATACTTGAGGCTGCTGTGCACCATTCTAATAAAAACAGTAGACTACGCATACAATTCCAAGACTCAATACTAATATAGTATTAGCTTTCATCAATATCAAGATTCCTTCTCGACGCTTCTCTTAAGTTATCAAATTCCTTAGAATAATGAATATCTTCAAAGTCGCAGGTATTTATTGATCGGTAGAACGTGCTCTCGAAGCTTCATCTCATTTCACTCACAGGGTCTTACTTAGCTAAGAGATAATGCCTATACATGTGTTGTTTAGTTGATTGTGGCACTTTTTTTGGGCCCATTTAGTCACAAGTCTCATCAATGGGTTTCTTCATTCATTGGGAAAACACAAATTGCTCAACCGATTTAATATTATGAACAATTTCGTGGAGAATTTTCCTAGCCACTGAAATGTACCATCCTCTTCATTCAGTATTGCCCGGAGCTTATTCTATCGTAGTCAATAAGCTTATAAAAAAATATAAGATGATTCAACAGATGTAGCTAATTTTGCATGCTCTCAGATTTTTTCACTTCTGTAATATTTCTTTTCTTCTCGCGTAAGAAAACTTCTAGAAGGCGTGACACTTTTCGGAATACGCCTTATCTATATCTGACCTTCTAAACGCGTGCGACATTTCAAATAACCTTAATGTTTTGTATATTACGATCATATTTTGGAATGACGTATTTAAAATACATTATTTTAACTGTTGGTATCATTAATACGACAATTGAATCAAATAATTTCTTGTCATTAATACTGGAAGCTAGAATACGATGATTACTGAGCAATTAAATATCTGTATAGCATTTGGGGCCATTATAAAGGGGATTATACCAGTTTGATGAGATAATCGTCGATCAACTTTTGGAACTATTCAACTTATAGTAGAATCATTCTGATGAGATAAAGGGATGGAAAAAAGGAAATTAAAGTCTCGAATCATCCATGCAGCTGAATAATTCGTTTATACTACCATTTCATGCTATTTCATCTCAAATTCTGATCGGGGAAGTTTCTATGATTGTTGAGAGTTCCTAACAGTTAAAACGTCCGAGCATACGATAACTTGAAATAGCCCGTTATGTGCGTACATGCCTACATTCCCAAGCGCATCGCCTCTCTCGAGAATGCTATGAATTTAGAAGCGAGCGAACAACCCCTCGTCCTCTGCGTTATGCAGTTGGCTGCCGGCTCAATATGGAAATAAAGTTGTCCCGAGTTCAAGCGAGAAATGTATGCTACGAGAACCTTCATGATTTTTCTCTCGAGTTCTCTATTTCACTTTTCCCCAACTCGCACAAGTATCACTCCGAATGTCAATTCAAATTCTTTCATAGGAAGAAAATCCTGAAGACTTCATTGATTTGGATAAATCCACTTTATAATGTGCATGATGAACGACTAATACTGAACTAATTTGCCTTCTCGAATGCTAATGAATTTTTGTAGAAAAAAATAGTCTTCTATTAATACAGGGGAGAATCTCTGATTTCTGAGATACTCTCTCTTCATTGAAAACGCCTCGTTTTGATACTCCACCAATGACGATGATTCTTCAGCATTCTTGCTCTCGACCCTCTGAAAAGTTTCGTTCTGAAATATATCTTGACTTATGGAGAAATTTGACTCATCTGCCTGCTCATTTCCACTGATTCCCTGGTGAGATGGAAATCAATAAAATTCAATGGAATTATTTTGCCTGTTTTTGATGAGTGCTCTGAATTTTCTTTTGATTTCTATGGCGTGAGGGTTAATTTTGGTAGATACTTTCGTACTTTTCAGGCTAGCAAGAACACGGAGTGAGTGTGACACAATCATTAAATTACGTCTTGAGTATTCTAATACTGTGACAGTCACCAATCCTAGCCGAAAGATGCGCGAGGGGCATATGACGCCTAGGTAGGATATTTGCCAATGGCGTAGTCGTACGACTCAAAACAGCATTTGGAAGGTACCTCAATAACCTATCAACTGACTAGTATTGAAATATTTTTTCAATCTCTCCGGTCGCCCCAGGGCGTAAAGTAGCGAAAAATCATAGATTCGCTTATAACCTTTTTGATGCATTGGAAAAAATTTTTTAAATATTTTTTTTCTGTTTGTTTGGTTGTTTTCTAGCCCTCAAAAAGTTTGAGATTTTCGACGGCACTTTTTTCGCCTCTAGAGCTGGATTCGTAAGCCTAAAGGCGTAAAAAAACTCAGAATTTGTGATTTTTCCATTAAATTCATATCAGGAGAGCTCGGAAACCTATTTCGTCGTACTTTTCGACTCATTTTATATAAGTGTAATCTATTTTGCATACATCCTAGGAGTGAATAGCATCAAATCAGCCGAAAAACTATTTTAAAAGCATTTTTTGGTTCGGAGAAAGAATTTTCCTGCATATGTGCACACCCCAACGGCTCTGAAAGTAACTTTGACCAATAGCTAGCGTTATCACCTTCAAAGAACGTTTTTGTTTGTGTCAATCGGTGGGGTAGAACCAGAGATGTAGCCATTTGAAAATTTCAAAAAATCCAAGGTACCAAATCCGTGAGCCCTAGAAAGGCTCGACGACGTTTTTCAGCTCCGAACGCGTATATCTTTGGTTCTCCTCCATCAGTCGGCATCCAGGAAGTCGCATTCTCAAGGAAATTGATCGAATGAGAATAGTTTCAAGACGATACTGACTCACACCCGCAGATAACTAATAAATGGCGAGTTGTAACTCACTTATCATCCCCATTCCAATTCATCGGATGTGAGTTTTCGTGGTAGACCAATTTCCGTACCAATCATGGATTATTGAAACAGACTTACAATTTTTAATTTTCCAGTGTAAGTTATGACGAGAAAATGGTGAGCTGAGATATTTTTACATCACAAGGTTGATAGCTTTTTATGATCTTGTGAAGTTTTCTTTCGAAATTACTGCATATCCAAGGGGTTTTGGGATATCGTCATCTTACTGCAAGTATTGATCTTCCATTCTATTTGGTGCAACCGTATAGATTTGAGTCTCTCTGCTTCACGTCCTGTAACTAGCAATGATGATTTTGAAGAATCAAGTCGAGCGTGATCATTGAAAGAATATATCCAGAGATTGTTTGTACCAGTAAATCTCTAGAGTATTGGGCAGACAATTCTTCGAATACTGGTGAAAATTGCAGCTCACTTGAGATACTCCACAGTAGAGTAACATAAAGGCTCACAGACTACATGTCTTCAATTCCTCAATTTTTTCCTGAACTTTGTCCCTTTGCATAAGGTCCATCTTATCGTTAGTAAATGTTTCTATTTTGATCAACATTTTTTGTAATATAGCTCTATCCTTATCTCAGATTTGTATTACACTCAAGCGCAAGAAGATGGAGAATTCAAAGAAGAAAAGCCATTCAATCACAATTATATGTACAACATTTGCATTTATTTACACGCATAAACTACATTTATTGACTTACACATATAAGTTCCACAGACTGTCAGATCCCACGGTAACACATGGTTCGACTTATCTGAGAAGCAACTTGTTGTTTCAGTTATTCTGAGTCTTCGGACTCATAAATAGACAATAAATAAATCAACAACAGACGATTCCACAAAAATGCACAGTATTTGTATGGCTAATGTATACTCACCAGACACTTGAACTAATTGATCGTTTTTGAATTTTTCATCTCCCTGGCTGGTGTTCCCACATAAACCTGAATTCCGCAGGTATCGTAAAATTTAGGCCAAGACAAGATTGCGTATGAACGAATGCCAACTCCATAGAAGACAACATTTAAAAACGTTCGATTAGGTCAAGTGTCCGGCGAGTGTATATTGTGGTAAATCCCTAACTACACAGTTTAACGTCACTTGAAATATATCAACCGATTCTTTGTGATCTTTTAGATCTGAATTCCCGGGCCTTAGTAAAACAATTTCAAGTCAAACACTCTGTTCATCCTTTGAATTTGATGCGTAGGTCAACATCTTGCAAAAATTGAAGAATTTCGTACTCAATACCAGCTCACAAAAATAAACCTTTTGCGAAAAAAGTTTCTATGAGACTTTCGAAATCCGTTGAAGAGCCATGCTCCAGAACATGCCCCCTCATGTGTCCACGGAGAAACGTTTATAAAACAGAAAAATGGCAGCGTTTCGTAAATGGGTCGATTCTTAATAAATGAACTGCGTTGTGAATCTTCGAGTATAAAATTTTATCATCTTAAGAAATGATAAACTAACCACTCGTGTCAAAGTACAATGTTAATTAATCGTGGATAGTGAATGAAGAATGACTATAGTGACGGCATTTTGGTTCTTCGTTGCAATTTCATATTATCTCAAGATCTTTCACTGGAGACAGTCTCAAGTTCGGATGAAAGAGTCCTAGCTAAGCAAAATAGAAAGAATCGCCAGCATTTTCCGATTTGATCCATGCTTCGAATATGACCATAACAAACACTACAGCATAAAATAATCGAATAAGGGCAGTTGTTCTTAATGTACAATATTACTACGATTCATTCATCACACAAAAATACACCATATGAACTAATTTTCAAAGCATTCGAATTCTTCAGTAACTGTCACAACTCGGATGTGGATAATTCTCATAGCTGTTGGAGAGTATTGAAGAATTCATCACAATTCTACACATTTATTCATTCAGAATCTTACATAATAACGATGGATTGGTACAATCCCAATCCACTTTTTGAAATTTTCGTCTGATTCATTCTCGTCTGCAGTGTTGTACCCATTAGATGCATTGAGGTCGCCACGAAAGATTGAAAACTCAATTATTCATATGGGATATCAAATGTGTGTCTGTTCAAAACATTTATTTCAAACGAAGCATAGATGTACCGGTCAGATTTCGATAACTTGATTATTTGATAAAACGCATACTTCCCATTCTCCGAGACTAATTTAACCTCTACACTGTCAATTCCAAAACTTATTCGAAACTACCGACTTGTGTGAATGATATAAGTCTCGTTCGCAAGCATTGCAATATATTCTACTCCAAATGGCACTTGATTGTAATTCCTTCGAGAGACTGATGCGTTCTATGAACGTTTCCGAAGATTGCTCTAGAAGTTCAATGGACAACATCATCTCCAGAGAAAACAACTACAAGATCATCGTGTTATGCTCATTACGTCAGGGTTCATTCTTCACGACTGAGTAACTTCTTTTTTTTTCTCTTGATTGGAAGTTTCTGCCATCTGTTTACCATTGTTTGAACCATTTGACTCTTGTCTCGTGTTGAAAAATAATGCTACACTTTTTTCTTCGGATGCACTGGAATTTTGATCATTTGCAGCCTCAACTCTACTGTCGACATCACCTCTTAGATTGCTGGATTGACTACTGATAATTTGTGAAGTAGCGGCTTGATTCAAATCTTCACCATAAACATGTTCAGAACCATGAGATTTCTGCTGGACTTGCCCTTGCTGTTGAGTTTGACCTGACTGTTGTTCAATAGCAGCCAGGATATTGTGCAACAGACCATTCGACAAGACTTGGTCGTGCCTTACATCTCCATCGGAGTTCGCAGTACCAAGGCCTCCATCAGCCGGCTGAATTTGTAGTGTGTAAGTTCCTTGGGAACCTTGTATTTGAAACCCATCGGCATCAGCTGTGAGGGTTTGGGCAAGAGCAAGAGCTTGTCCCCCCTCATTAGATTTGAGAAATTGAGTTGCATCTACTTCATTCGAAGGGACTATGTTCGATGGGTTACTGTTATAACCTTGAGCGGTCAATGCAGCAGTTAATTCTTCAGCAGAGATACCCGCACTTTGTTGCGATGAGTCCTTTGCCAGAGAATCAAAATTGTTGGAAGTCTCTACTACTTGATTTATAGCTCTCTGCTCGTGATTAATAGCAGCGGCATTAGATTGATCAGCCACCTGATAGTTATTGTCTATCGGGTTACCATAACTATCTCTCAAACCTCCTTGACTCTCTTCGGTTTTCTGCAGTTCTAGTTCATTCACTTTCGGTGTCAGGTATGAATTTAGTGGATCATTGATTGTATTTTGTCGTGGGATTTCGTAGTTTGGACTAGCAGCTAAGATGTCTGCTGCATTTTGATTCGAGTAGCCCGTTAAAGCATCTAAATTATACTGAAAACTTCCTCCATGACCTTGGCAATCTCGGCCACCATCATTCACCCCAGGTAATCCATACGTTGGTAAGAAGGAGTTTTCCACTCCCTGATATAAGTTACCATTACCTCCAATAGACGAAGGTGGCACGAAGTTAGGTGCTCCATAAGTGAGGGTGGGAGATGGAGTATTGAAGCTGTTGAATGATAAGGGCGTACCATAATTGACATTGGGTGCAGCCAGAGCTGCATTACCATTCAAAGTACTTGATTGTGAATGAGAATCAGATGAAGAGAAAGAGCTAGTTGCGCTATGGAATGACCCTGAACTCCCAATGTGTGGTAGCTGCTGACTCTGTATCGAAGGTGGCCCATAAGTCTTATGTGGGCTCACAGGTGGAAGATACTTATTCAAGTTTGAGACTAATCCAGCTGGAATAGAATCACGGAATTTCATTGGTGGTCGGCGAGGCGGCATGAATGAATTGAAAAGTGGTGGGGATTTGTAAGCACCTCGATTCCTATTGCGATAGCCTCCGTGGCCTTTGAAATGATCAGGGCCAAAATTATTGAATGAGGGTCCACCACGATGACCTTGTCCCGAGAAGGATCCTGGCGAAGAGAATGACGGAGGGCCATATTTCGGAGTTGGATTTGGTAGTTGTTGCAGAGACAAATCGTCTCTACCTGGCGAGGCAGGGATTCCAAATGAAGGTGCACCATATGAATCAGACAGTTGGACTCCAGAATGACCATTGAAGTTACCAGAGCCAACTTGATTGCTCGGAGCTCCAGAATTCGGCAACAATTCGTAACCAACAGTTTTCACAATAGACAGAGATCCTGCGTTCCCAATCCCAGAGGAGCCAGTTGATTGATGTCCAAAGTTATTGAATGATGAACTGTCTATTGGCGGTTGATTATTATGAAGAGGCTCGAACTGGGGTAACGCAGGAGGTGGCAAGCCATCATTCTCATGCGAAACGGTCGATTGCGAAACGGATGACTTCAGGCTGTGGTCCTCAGGGTTATTCAATGGGACTCCGTAAGAATCACTCGGAACATTAGGATTGTTTCCCACAGAGAATGAAGGGCCTACATTATCAGGGTTGAATCCACCGCCCGGAGATGGATTCCTGCCGTCTAGAGGGGCCCCATACTCATTAGAGGGTTGATCATTAGGAAATTGAGCTCCGATGTTATCGGAGCCTATCGGTGGTCCATAGCTATTTGATGGTTGCTGATTCGGTGAGCCCACATGGCCAGCAATTGGTTGCCATCCATCATATTTAATATCAGGTGGTGTGGGTGGAGCCCCAACGCCTGGAGGTGGAGACAAAGGAGAGTCGTAAGAACTGCCGGTAGTTGGAGGACCATATTGATTTTGAGGGGCGGCCGGCGGAGCACCATAATCATTTTGAGGTCTTGAGATAAATGGTGCCACGGGCTTATTTGGAGGCCCGTATTGTTCGATGGACAAAGGGATAGGAGGTCCGTGAGCTGAGGGGGCATTGTTAAACCCTCCCGACGGAGGGCCGTATTGAGATTGTGGAGGCTTGTTGGACTTTGAAGGAGGCCCATACTCTGGTTTTGGCGGCCCGTACTCTGGTTTCGGCGGCCCGTACTCTGGCTTCGGCGGACCATACTCTGGTTTCGGTGGCCCGTACTCTGGCTTCGGCGGCCCGTACTCTGGTTTCGGCGGCCCGTACTGAGGCTTTGGTGGCCCATACTGAGGCTTTGGTGGACCATATTGGGGTTTTGGTGGCCCATACTGCGGCTTTGGTGGTGGCCCATATTGTGGTTTCGGCGGTCCATATTGTGGTTTTGGCGGACCATACTGTGGTTTGGGTGGACCATATTGTGGCTTTGGTGGCCCGTATTGAGGCTTCGGTGGCCCGTATTGTGGCTTCGGTGGACCATACTGAGGTTTTGGTGGCCCATACGTTGACTTAGGAGGTCCATATTGTGGTTTTGGCTTACTTGGAGGTCCATAAGATGAGAATGATTCTGGAGGATTAAACGAGGGAGGAGGTTGTTCTGCTGGGGGTGGATCGTAGACTCTCGGTGGTCGATAGTCCCCTGTTAGTTCTGGAGGACCATACTGTGGGCGAGGGCTATCGTAATTTGAACTTGGTGGCGGGCCATAGTCGTCGGCAGGTGTTCCATATGATGGACCAATTCTATCTTCTGCGGTGATAGAATCGCTGTGCTCCTCAGCACTTTCCGTAGATGGTATGGAACTTGCAGCATTCTCTTCTGATATGACTTGATGGCACATCAAAACAATACATATTAATGCAACCATCACCTGGAAAGAAGAAAGAATTACGATAATTATATATTCATAGTGTGATGAAACGAATGGTCCGTCATGTAATCTTGAAGGCGCTATTCACAACAGTTTTCTTAATCGCATAGAAAATGGAGATCTAATAGAACATTATTGGATTTGATTACGATCTTCCTGTTTTGCAGCCTTTCTTGACATTCTCAAGATCAATCGCTCTTCATGTAAGCAGAATCTGCAATTTTCCGCTCGAAAAAGTGAGTGAAGCCCATCAGAATCAGTTTCCTACATTGTGATTGAAGTGATCTCGGTAGGACTATCTCGTACCTTTTTTGGTTCAAAGAAATTTCAGATACTCAGGCCAATATATAAGTTATTAGCTGATAATATTAGACATCAGAATTGTATATCTGGAATCACGCATCGAGTATCACGCACTATATGGATCCATGCGATCACAGGATCCGAATTGCAGGTCTCTCGACATCAGGACTTTTCCTAAATCTGTAAAGGCTACTTTTCAGAAGAAATCTCCTGCATTCCTTCCTCAGCTCCTGCAGATCATTATAATCTTTCTTATTGCATCATAACCAATTCATTCAATATCGCTACCGGATGTTATATAATTTAAGGCACGCTACTTAATAAGACAGGCTTCAATAATAAGAGACCCCACGATGGAATATCTATGAGGCATTTCTCAAATTCAAGCCCTTCCTCATATTCGTGAGATACTTCGTAAATAAGGCATATATTATCTTGAAGATAAGCCATATATTATACGAATTAGATGATGTTACATCAATCTGCTGTAGAAGTTGAATTCGTCTAATGCTCATGGCAACGTTCAATCCCAAAAGGAACGGATTTGATTCTTGAAATTCGGATGCTGTCAAAGAGAGCTACATAGAGACTGATGATGCAGAAAGGGGTTTTGGAATAAATTTCCATAAAGATTGAATTCCAACAGAATACGATTTAATTACGATCGCTCAAAGTATTGTTATCGTAATTCTGATGCGTCAGATAATTTTCATGGGTCAATAATTACCTAATGTATGCAGATTTTTGAATGAGACTAATGATCAGGCATATTGTGACTTTTCTCATTGATAATTTTGCTTGTAGTTGTGAGGTTATGCTTTTCATTAAAAATGAACATCTAGACAGGATCGAATAGATATGAATCCATTTTGAGGAAGTTATTGTTGGTAGCATCTTGAGCTTGTGACCCAAAAGATACTGTCTTACTAATAAGACATGTCTCAAAAATAAGGTAGTGTCCGAATTCCGAAAAAAATACAACACATGTCTTAGATTGTCTATAATACGGTCTATGTGCCTCTATCTACTCCGATACTGGATGATTTCCATTAAAAGTCGATAGAAGAGATCATTTCGATAAAACTAACTCAACAGGAATCCTACACCGAAGCCGCCTTTGAATGAATTCTTTAGCTTCTCTAGATCATAAATGAAGTGTCCCCAACAATTCGGCCTACTAGACAAACATTTGGATACAACTTGTTCGCTACCGAATCGTTCCCTCAAATTTTCGTCTGGATTGGTAATCTATCTTGAGCACAGAAATTCCATCTTATTTTAACTAAATTACTCGAACTGCATCATGAATCTAGTTCCAAAATATTCAGCTTTCAATGAAATGGAAATACTTTGTCATTATAAAATTGTTGTGTAGTATATGGGTAACTCAAATTAGGCTCGTGAAAATGCAATCGATCAATCTTTCCAATATTACATTAGATAAGTTTGTACCTCATGCCCACCAGAAAATTGTCCATACATAGAACTCGAGTGACATAGAGGAGTAAAGATGGCTCTGATTTTGCAAGAAGCTCAGACGATGTGTAGGCGTTTGAATTTCGCGAGCATAGCGAGCAGATGTGGAGTTGTGAGTTACGAAATGCGATTCTCTACAATGTCTGTACAACCGCGGCAATGATATGTTGCTCAATCAAGTTGATTATACTGCCACTGGTGGAATATATATTCGTTGTAAACTTCGCGTCACAACAGTTGAGGAAGCTTCTGAGGGAGCTTGTCTTCTGTAACGATAGGGAAGGGTGGGGGGGGGGGGGCGTCAATCAATGTTTGCTTTTCTCATTGAGTCAAGACATTTTTTAATATTCATGGAGAGTATCTTATGAACTACATCATGTTCAAGAAAATTAAGAGTAAATCCCAAATGCATGAGAGCACCTTTCACAGTCATTGGTATCAGGTTTTATAAATAAGAAAAAGAAGAGGAGAAAGGTATAAGCCCCGAGAATTTGGAAGTCACGTGTCTTTTAATTTTCCGGTACACATCATGGATCACGAAATGGGTTTGTAATAACTTGAATATGTTCTAGAAACTAGTAAATAATACATTTTGCAATTCCAGATTTTGCTGCATTCTTCTTGCAAATCATCGCAAGCAGAAGTTTCTGTTATCCGGAGGAACTAGCTCATTAATATGCACCAACGGGGCGAATTCACAAGAAGAATGAACTTTCAAGATGACCCACAACTCACTAACAAATACTGAATTGAAAATGTACATCCTTCTAAAAGTTTAGTTTTCTGCAGGGTCACTTAAAAAACGCAATATTATAAGAGCATCGATTTATAACGAAAGCTGAACGTCTTAATCAATAAAATGGAAATACATTCTGAACACTTCATTGTGCCAAAAATCTGGACTGAAGAATTTTGATTGAATGAATGGCAAAACGAGCTAATTTGCATATTTTCAGTTCATCCGCCGACTTTTAGCTACAGATCAAATGAAATTCCACAAATTGCGAAGAGATTGTGTCTAAAGAAAGCTCCCTCGCACTTCTCAATGAGATCAGGATGTTTATTTAGCTGGTTGACTTCCGATGTGCAGTATACTGAATAAATGCCGTTTTTAACATTTCCTGATAACTTTTGATATAGGAGCATGGGAAAGAACTGAAAAAATTCAGGGAATTGTCTTGGCGTTGTAGAACCACGTTGGCGCATGAGTGGGGTTCCAACAGGTCTTTGTTTTTTAGGCAAAAAATGAAAACTGAAAATTCTTCAACTTGCTAATTTTGCCATTTCTCAACGTTTTGGTACTGGTATTTGATGTATGGGCCATCAGAAAGTGATTGCGAGTGCCGGAAGTGAGCTCTCAAGTGAACGGGTCAAGAGAACTGTTTTCCCAATCATCAAACCAGAAGAACACTCTGCAGCGATAAGAAAAAAGTGATAAAAAATTCCATCTCTCCGTGAAAGGACGTTGGAAAAAACGATGAAAAATGGAAAAAGAGTCGCGTTGGCGCTCGGCGAGCCTAAATGCACGTGAGTTTACAAACAAACGGCGAGACATCCTTGAAGCGACGCTCTAACGAGGGGGGCTCGGCTCACTCCGCGCGGCGACTGGGTCAAATGTCGCGGCTTCATGCATAGTCATGCCCTAATCACGCTTTCGTGCATCGACCAGGGCATCGCATCAGCATGCGGCGCGTGTAATAATAATTCGCATTGAGCGCATGCACGGCTATCGCGGCTCGCTTCCTTATCATATATGGGCGTCCGCGTGTCCTCGTCGACGTACACCGGAGCGATTCGTCCGTCATTATATACCTGCAGAGTCGCTCTCTCTTTCGGTGCCAACTCGGCGATCGCCACCTCCTCTCATCTCCGCGGGTCATTAATTTCATACGGCCAGCGCGCCCTGATATGCAGGTGCGCGTCGCTCGCTCGCTCTCGGCGACTATACATGCGCGGCGGATTTTCCGCAGCGTCGCGCCCGAACGTATAAGAATCGATTATGCGGCTGCACGGCACACTTTCTTCCCCAGCCATAGAGCCGCTATCTCGCCTTCTACGAATACCGAGGAAGTCGCGCTCGCGCACAAACTTGCCGCTTATACCCGCTCGCGCTCCGTGAAAGATGGACTGAAAGCTCGCGATGCCTCGCCGTTTAGCGTGGATTTTTTCCCGTGTTCTCGCTCAGTCAAGATTCAGCCGGATACATCGTGGACATCTCTGCCACGAGCTTTCGATTTTATTATTCTTTGTTGCTGGAAGAGAAAAGGTAAGTTCGCGGAGAAGAGAAAAGGGTCGTAAATTCAATGATTAATGCTTTGCAAGATCATACGTCCCGATGATGGAATTTGATCGATTCGTGGAATCATTTGAAGAGGCTTTGGTCACGAATGAAAGAGTCGGATGAGTGGAAGGACATTATTTCGATTCGAAGATTTTGCCAGGGTCATACTAGGTCTGCTACCGTGCGCAAATTTCACAATATCCTCTCGCAGTTATTGGACCATGCAACTGACATGGACATGCTGCACGAAAAAGTGAAAAGTATCCAGACAGGCAACAAAGGAGGGCAACGTCGAGAATGCAGGTCGTCATGCATTCGCCTTGACTCATAATATCACTGATCAGTCGAAATCCCATTGTTGAAAGTCAGTCATTATACGTTGATTTTGGGCATCGGAAGAAAGGTGTGAGCCATCGTTACCAACGATGCGACCTTATCATTCGACTTTCATCACTAATTTGCGATACGAACGATTTGAGTCACTCCCGATGTTATCAAATGATTCATGATGGCCTCGAAAATTCCACCTCATACTTTCCCTCTCGAGATGAGAATTTAACGAGATTGAACATCTATAAATGATCCGAGACTTGTGAGCGCGAGCACAGACTGACAGGCGACATATGTGATCAAACATTATCCAGTCATACAAAAAAATTGAGAGAGGGCCATCACCCTTGTCTTTCAATAATGGGATCAGTAATGGTTCTCACAAACACTAACATTGGATACTCATCTCAGATTCTCCTGATGTAGATTTCATTTCCCTTTCACTAGTATAGTTAGGTAATAGTCAATCAATCAAAATGTCATGTTATATTCGAGATGGAATATAATGGACGGATGCTTTAATTATGTACGAAGAAGTACGTGATCCACATTATTTCTATTTTCGCACTTCTTTGAAGAATATCAACTCACAAAATGAGTTGAACTATTGCCGGTCGTCTGAAAACCAGGATGGTAGACGAGACGGTTCAAAATTGTAAATGCTTCGGGAATTCAGAGAATCATCGACTGATCCCAATCAATGAACGTTCCTCGATCAGAGTCAATGGGTCAATTTCCATTTTGTAGCCAACCAAGGCAACCAAGCTAATCCTCTGAATTTTGTAATATCTAATAACCATTCGTGAGAAAGCTCTCTCGCTTTTAGACTGATCATGTATTCAAATAAAAACGCTAAAATTGGTCGGCTGCGAATCATGGTAGAATAAGTCCATTTTTGAATTCTGAAAAATCGAGTTGGTTTCTGAAACTTGCTAATTCCTAATATCATCCATCGAAAAATTTACTTCACCATCGTACATATTTATTGTTCTCCTGCATGGAAGCAAGAGAATTTTCCTGGTGAAACCAACTCCGGATCTACCAGATGATGTAGAGTTTATGGGAGTTTGAAAAATTCAAAAAAGATTTATTCCACTATGGATCGCAACCATTCAATTCTCAAGATTGATCTTTTTGGATCAACCAACTCATGAAGAGTCCTATCGATTTCCCAGAAATCAGAATGGGATCGTCCAGCTCTGATGAAAAATTGTTCAAACGACTTTGCTTCTTGCACAATCCAGACAATCATCCTTATAGGGTGGAGATCTCAATAGACCGTAGGATAAAAAAATCAGCAACAAAACTGTATTGGATTGGAATTGTGGCTCATAAAATTCATCGATGATACAAGAAACTCTCGGAAATTTTACGCAGGCAATGATTCAAATCGATTTCTACCTCGTTTACCAGAAGTAATTACAACGCCTAATCAATCTCTTCTGCTGTGAATGGTCCCATGCAAGAGCTCGTATTCATACCATCCCAAATGATGAATTGGCTCCGGTATCGAGAGCGAGTATGATAATGGATCAGAGAGGCTGAGAAAAGTAGACGCTTGGCCGGCGAACCATGCAAAAAACAATCAATAAGCGAGAGTATCGATTTCTGAGCTCTCGGACTACTTTAGTGGGAGTTTATCATTAATTTCCGAGTCGGCAATCTCAAAGTGACTAACGAGACAGGAAATCGGGATTAGCATCGATTATCGACTAGCCGCAACCACTGGAGATGCTCAACCAATAATGTTTGCGCTGGTAGGGTCTCTGCGCGAGCGATGGTGTGCAAGTTAAGTGCCGCGAAGGATGAGAGAGGCATAGAGAAGTGAGAAAATCAGAGAGAGGGAAAGAGAGAGGAAGACAGTGTATGTGGGCGAGAGCTAGTCTCTCTCTCTCTCTCTCTCTCTCTCTCTCTCTCTCTCTCTCTCTCTCTCTCTCTCTCTCTCTCTCTCTCTCTCGTCCGTCTCTTTCTACCCCACTCTCCTCCTCGTTTCCTCTTTCTGGCTCTTCTTACCTCATCGCTACGCGGTAATTACACAATCTATGCTCAAGAATCGTCGTCACCAAGCGATTACCCACGATGAATATGCTTGAACAACGCGATAAATTGACTAACGGGCCCACGGATTAATTCCCTGGAAAGATAAAGCTTTCTCCCGTCCCTGTCTTTGGTCAATGTCTCACAAGATTAATGGTTGCGTATTTGCGTAGAGATTGTACTTCTCACACCTAATAATTTAATTGAAATGTCAAAACGTCACGTGTCTTTTTCATTGTTTCAGCCGAGGTTTCGGCGCGAGGCACTGTGTGATTATCAAGCTCTCAGTTTGTCTGCTTTCTCTTACTTCATGTGTCTATCCATACCAGTGATTTTGAACCTTGATGCAAAACTTGTTAGAATGAGACGACTAAGATCTCGACTGAAACGGATAAACATCCTCCATTAATAATCTCGAAAAGTGACGAATCTGGGGTGGAATGAAAAACCAAGAATTTTATCCAATTGATTCGACGGTACCCATCATTCAAATCTGGACCGAATCAGATGAACTTACATACTCTAGATTTTTGAATATTCGGTCCATAAGTGTAACTCTAATTATCAGTCGATGATCTTGGACTCATCAAACTAGCAAAGAACTAAATATTTTGATAAATCTGAGAATACATATCTCCCAAAATTGATGTGTAGAAGTTCCGGACTTTTATATCTGAAATCCTAGTGAAGTAGATGGGCAAAGTGAGTAGTATAAGAACTTTGTAAAAGGAATAAATACTGAAACATCATTGATGAAGATTGAACAAGACTCATGGGGTCACATTCAAACTTCTGACCGACAAGTAGGCTGTCATTTTCTGCCTATCAGAAATTGGAAAATTCACAATTTCAAGAGATGGTGGCTATATCACAAACATGTATACGTAAATGGATCTTTCGTCGTTACTTCATAAGAGTCCTTTATATTCATGAAATCGTGATTGAAGACTTAAGGCCATGTCGTAACCATGCAGTCGCCGCATAGACAGCAGTTCCTACTATTCTCGAATCCTTTAGTAACTTGGGACAGAATAGGAGTTGACAAAGATTCTATACACTCGAATCTACAATAGTCTTCTCCTCGTAGGGTCTAAATCACTAAGATGTCCAAGAGTTGTATACATGGCACAACTATACGTGTACATATATTTCGGGCATAACGTTCTCCGGGCGTTCCCAGATTCCTCGAGAACCTTAGCGATTTGGGCCAAAACAGAAGTAGAAGAGTCTAGATTCGAGTATATAGAACAGTCGTCTACTCCTCTTGTCCAAGTCGCTAAAGGATTCGAGGAATCTGGGAACGCCTTCCGTGCCCGCCTCCGACATGGCCTTAAGCCCGGTGGAAACTTTGAGCAAAAATATTCGACTGTTGCGGAAACGGAATCTTTGAACACGTTCGTCCCTGGTTCACCAACTTGTCTCAAAGGAAGATAGGTAACTATAACTCAATATACGTAGGGAAATTATTCGAATTTGATGGTCAATATGTCCAAGGAAAGCAATATGTCAAATTTACATCTTCATCCTCCGTAGACAGGGCGTCATGTAAATTTTTGGTGGATTTCAGAGAAACGTCAATGTGCTCGCAATTGTAGCAATTAGTTTCGTTCCACCTGGAATTGCGTGTAAGAAGCAGAATTTAACTTCACCCGCACTGATAGAGATGATAAGTATTGGCGCGATTGCTAACTGTTTTTAATAACGGAGAAACGTGAAAATTTTTAGTCCAAAAGAACATGTATTTAGTCATTCGTATTTGTGATTCACGTTGGAAAGCTCTCATTTCACCGAACGCATGTTAAATCCTAATATGCAGATTGCAATATTTCAATTAGAGCGAGAGTCGAGCGAGTCATGCGTGCAGATACATTACCAATGCCGAGTGTTGCCCCGGGGCATTTGCTTGATATAATCAACTCAAAACACGGGGAACATCGGATGATTCACATACTTTTGTTCGGTCCCCGTATAATTCACGCACGCTGACGAATCGTATCAATAATAATTCATCGGGGCGGAGAAATTCTCTTTCCGTCATAATTTCACGGCGAGTCGGGTGAATGGAGCTGCTCAACGACTGTTAATGAGGTGAGAATTGAAGCGCATGTGGCCAATCGCACTCGCGGCTCTCGGCAAACGACGACGCGTTGTTTGGAAAGTCGCGCTTGAATCTTACTCCTCTGCGCTAACAACTTTCTTGCCTCTTTCCTGGTACAATTACAGCAGAGTTGTAGCGAGCAGGCTTCACAACGATTTCCCATGATTGTTAGGCAAAAATTTTTAGCACGTGGCTCGACGCACATACACATCGTCGCGCACTGAAATTGCCCGCGAAATTCAAAAAGTCGCCGACGCTCCGGGGATAAAATTGACTGCTCGCGCGCATACGAGGCGCCAGAGAGCAGGAACGACGCGATGCGGCTGCAGAGACTAGAGTTTGTGAAAGCGGAAGCTGTATCGATCGGCGAGCGATTTTTTGCGCCGGCCGGCGTCGTCGCTAGCGAGCTGCCGGGTCTCGCGTCTTTCACCCGCGGCAAGATCAACACGGCCGTGCACTGCGCGTTTCACTTCATATCACTAAAACGCCGTACACCACAGGGTCGATTGCACTCTTTAGAACTGCGTCCACGAGCTTCACCTACCTTCGCTCGAGCCATGGCACTGCAGCGCTCGTCTATTCACTCGATCGGCGGCTCCCAGAGCCGCTATTGCAACGCACTCTCCGAGCGTTGGGTGTATACTCAGGATGCGGAAGCAAAGTCCCGTCCCATGGTCGCCGTGTCACCGGCGTCGATTTCTTTTATTGTAGCACTGGTAAATCGGCGAAGTCGGCGGCTCTGCGTCGGACTGCACAAGCACGTGATCGTCGCGAGCTACATGTAATACTGCACGCGGTTAGCGCGGCGCGGGAGAAAGGCAGATGAGGCCCGTCGACTCTCGCGAGCCTCTCGAAAAATGCTGAGCCTCGTGCAGCCCGCGCGCTCGGCTTTTATAGACTCTTGCTCTCTCTCTGCCCCCGGCCGCTGGAGCTTCTCCTCCTCTCCGGCGACGACGACCAAGACGGCCGCGGCGGGAGCTTTGGCTGGCGTGAAGGGACCCGTCGTCATCTCGGAGCGCGATGCGCTCTGGTCACACATTGCGCGCGGCAATATCGTCCCTACCCCTTTCGCGCTGCTAATGAGCGAGCGTGGCGAGATGACTCGGTGATCGGCCTCACGTGCGCCTCATTCACCTGTCCTGCCGAGCGATGTGCAGCAATGCACCCCGCGACGGCCGTGTTGCACGTGCTCCGCGCTCGCGATCCATATTTTATTCATCCCGCTCTCCCACCTGGCCGGGCCGTGCTACTTATTCTGCTGCTGCGCCGCGCGGCGCTCTCTCGCAAAAGATGCACCGGCGAAGGTCACGATTTGTCACGTGGACCCACGTGCACAGCGGCGGACAAGGAGAGAGAGCGAGGCGCGTTGCGAAAAAGCTCGCGCGTACGCGAGCGTGTACCTGCGCCGGTGCGCGCCGCTCGGCTGACGAAATTGAGCGTCGCGTCCGAGTCATCGTTGCAGCGAGATTTCCTCTGGGGGATAGACTCGGGGCACGATCATCTCGCCGATGCGCCCGAACTGGGCACTGAATTCACAATGGGTCATGAAAGATGCAACGCCGAGCGTGAGAAGAGGCGGCTGTTGCGCTGCGCCGCGTCTGCCCGCAAAGGAAGTACCCACTCAGCTGTAGCTTAGTGGCACAACCGACAGATCTCCGGTCGGAAAACCATCATTGATCCAGCGCGAACCGAAAATTCGTGTCTGTTGCAAGAGAGACACGAAATTAGCCTCATTTCACCGTCGAAAGTTGTTCCTGTTTTGCAATCGATACCAACGCGGTAGCCTTTGCGAAGCACGAAATCAGCTTTATATAGTTGAAAAATCAAAACCGTGGATGAACTCCAGGGCTCGTCGCTTTCGAGAGTGTTATTTAAGACGAAATTTGAGATATAAAGACTGGACAATTTAAGGCCGAGCGCAGCGCTCACCGTGAGCCATCAGTAGATAATGTCCGGATCCGCCAGACGGGGCGCGCGAACGTCTTGATTACTACTGATTCCCGGCCCGCGACGCGCCTCATTCACGAATATCGCAGCTCTACTCGTTCGGCAGCTCGCATGAATGAAAGTCGTCGAATGGCTCGCCGGGCCGCGTGCATCGCTCCGACTGCGCCGGAACCCGCGCCGGCAAGCGATAAGAGCTCGAGAGCTGCGAGCCATTCCCATTGGGATACTACTCGACCGAATCGACGATTCATGCGATGAGTTTGCGCGATACCCGTCAGCGCCTCCGACACCGCAGTCGGATATAATCGAAGACGGGGCGAGAGGGCGGCCTCGCGGGAGCGGCAAAACTTGCCGCGGAAACGATATCGCGATGAGCTCGGTCAAGTTTTAAACTGCCGACAGGGCGGCTCAAGCGCAGTTGGGTAAAAGCGAGATCGGGGAAGAGAGAGAGAGAGAGAGAGAGAGAGAGAGAGAGAGAGAGAGAGAGAGAGAGAGAACCCTGGCGCTACTCGGCAACTTCTATATCGAATCAGAGCGCTCGACTGGAGCCTGTTGAACTCTGCGGCGCGCCAAGGGCGATACGTCAAAGTCCCGTTTCCAACTCTGCCGCGCTCTGTACGGCACTTCTATACCCACTGCGGCGGATCAGGAGTCAGAGCTGCGCGCGACGGGCTCGTTTCATTTTTGAAAATCCCGCGCAGCGATCGCCTCGGGCGACGGCGGGGCTCAAGGGAGCTTTAGCTGCATGCTCCGTCGCTCCTCGCGAGCGAGAGAGCGGAAAAAGGCGGATGAGGCGACGGGTCCGGGGCGGTTCGCACACGGTAGCTCTTTGCTCCTTGTACGAGAAAAGCATGGGGCCGTCAGACAGCCGCGGCTCGCGGATCGACCGGGAGGTGCGCGACGGCCCGCCCGGGGACGGCAGGTATATACGCCGCACTTTGCAAAGCCAGCCGGAGCGAGTGGAGCCGGGGGAGGACAGGGGGCGGAGAGAGAGAGGAGAACGGCTCACGCGCTCGGAGCCGCTCTCTCGAAAAATTCCCTTTGTAGAGAAAGTAGGCTGTTTGAGCGGCGGCGAAGATGCTCCCGGCTCCGAGCGCGACACGCGTTATCCCACACGAGCAGCTCCGGAATCTGGCCCATATAACATGCCTAACACCCCGCGCGCGGCTCCGATTCAGCGCGCCGAGGAAATCGACGAGGCCGATTCCGGAGAGCGTCTCGTAGCGCGGCTCTGGAATTCCATTTGCGGGGCTCCTTCCCTCTCGCTCGCTCTGCGACGAGGGACGATTTGCCGGGATCAAGCGCGCCGATATAATACAGGGAGAGAGAGAGAGAGAGAGTCGTATCGCGGGACAACTCTCTCGGATTCATTTACATTCCCGGATGCGCGAGCGAGGCGGTCCGCTCTATCTTTATATGCCGAAAGACATCCCCCCTGAATCACAATGAGCCCCGAGAGCGCGACGCTTCCGTTCATCCATCGATTACTCTCCAGACGAGCCCTGAATTGATTGCTCGACTTTGGCGGCCCGAGTCCTTGCGCGACTCTCCTCCGCGATGGTGTGTCCCGCGGACCGCGTGTCGCCCCGTTCGAACGGCCCGCCAATAGCGCGAGACGAATTCATTCGAAGCGAGAGCGCGGCGTGGACCACGCGAGAAACGGGACTCGTCGCTGCGGATTCGCGAATGGGATGATCGATCCGCACTTTCTCCGCGAGTGGGACTAGAAAATGGATATATTCAGACGCTCGATCAGTGAGAGTGAGGAGGATCGGAATGGCGAAGGAACTCGCTTCTCGCACGATGCCGGTGCGCGTGCCGAATAGTTTCTTTTTGGCAAAAAATTTATGACGGCTATCAAACGTGAGAAAGGCGCGGTGGATATTAGAGAGATGCAAACAAGCTGGCGAGAAGTCGAACTCTGAGGGCGACGAACGTTGACTCTCGCAGTTGAGTTGAAACCATCGCTCCGAGGCAAGGGTCAGCCCGAGTGATCGTTACATTGTACTTTCGTATCTGTTTGAATCTCGCATCCACTGGGTGCTCATTCATCGTGGAATGGAAAACTGAAATTTCGTTGATCAATTTCACAAGCAGTTTTCAACGCAAGCTGTGTTATAAAAAGGAAGGGGGTCGAAGGCGATGAAAATCTCCTGTGGGATCATCTTCAATAGATCACGCGTAAGATCTCATTCCAACCGCTCACAAAGGAGCGGGATAACGAGTTACGTAAGGCCATTCTAATCGCGGGAATGATCGAGCTCATATCCCTCATAATACATAACGCATTACTCGAGAGAGTCCCACGACTACTTACAGCTGTATCTCTTCCAGCGCAGATGAGAGTGCTCGAGGCCCCGCGAGACTTTCACGCCGAACTTGAAAAATTCAAAGTTGCCGGGCCGTATCGCGGCGGGCGGAGAAGAAAAAACACGTTCCCTGCCTAATTGGGCCAACCCAGTTTCGCTCGCAGCCACCGCCGAATAATTTCGCGCGCGCGGTTGAGGAGGTCGCTGTGCCGTTTGCGCACGCAACGAGACGACGAATGTAAAAGCGAGCTCATTATGAAATTGGCACGAGTTGGCGCTTCGACAAATGCCCGCGTTAATCCAATCTGTAACGATATATAACGCAGCCCCAATTAGCCATGAGAAAGACAGGACCTGAATGCGCGAGTACAATATACTCGCGCGCTTTCCTAACGCCGCGCCGCAGCTGCGCGCGAGCATCTTTCGCGAGCGACTCCGAGTTTGTGCAACGGCCAAATGCTGCGCACTCCGAATTTGCGCGCCCGGCCAATCGAGAGGCGCTCTTTCCAATTTCGCGCGCGAGATTACATTGGCTCGGTACACGTGTAACTCGGGCGTGCAAGGCGAGCGTCGATAAGAGCGACGTCGAGTTATGGAGCAGCTCGGCGAGAACGTGTGGGTGCGGGAAGCGGCGCATGCACTCAAGCGAGCGCAGAATTTTGCAACGGCTCCGCCAATGGATTGAGACGTGCGCTGCGCGTGTATACCTGTTGGGCTGCGTGTCGGGCTTTTGAGCCCGTCGCGCCGCGGCGACTATATGTGCTCGTGTACGCGCGCACGTGTACGGGGCCGCGCATGTATATGCATGCGATGAGAGCCCGAATCGATACGCGATTACAAAGCCGCGGGATTTTCATTTGCACGAGTGCCACGCTCATAAATCATTCAGCAGATGCCAGAGCGTGTATACTGCCGCGGCTTCGATTGCTCCCGCGTAGCAGCGACGCGCACCGCGGCCGGAGCGCAGCTGAATCCCGGCCACTTTATTAGATTAAATTTGTAAAATGTTTCCTCTGTGCGGAATATTGAATTCGCACGCGCCGACAATAACGACTCTGTGATTCGCGGACACCAAAAGTCACGTCGGCTTATTCGGGCCAATCGGGCCTCGATGCTCCGACGCCGGAGGTTGTGATTTCGACGGTGGCGTTTTTTGTGAAGGCAACTTTCTTCGGATGCCCGCATTCCCGTGAGCGGTTTCGAGATTGGCAATCTCCGGAATTATGTCGATGCCAAGAAGCGCTTCATTCGTTCACGTAGTGACAAGCTGATAAATTGGCGAATTTTCACTAAAAAGATGAATTCTTCCGACAAATTGATTCAACGAGTTTCTCAATTGAGAATGCTTGCTATATATCTATGTCAATATCCATTTAAGAATTCCAAACATAAAATCATGATACGATACAACAAAGATCATTCTTCTTATGCGAAATTATTCCATTTTATTGATTCGTGTACTCACATGTCATATCATGCTTTCCGTAACATATCCGATTCAAGCATCGATTAGTGCGCTTTCATTCGCGTGAATCCTAAGCATTCTTCATGGAATCTGTGACGTTGTGAAGTTTCCGGATTCAAGTTTTTCCACTTAGTGAAAATGTAAGTTTTACCAAGCGCTGTAATTAATTCCTACGTAAAACTTCGATGATTCATCCCAACACTTCCAAATGCATTCCTTGAGAGTCTCAAGATGCACATTATTT
Source organism: Eretmocerus eremicus (assembly GCA_030522705.1). Taxonomy (NCBI): domain Eukaryota; kingdom Metazoa; phylum Arthropoda; class Insecta; order Hymenoptera; family Aphelinidae; genus Eretmocerus; species Eretmocerus eremicus. The sequence goes on along the minus strand of JAPYYZ010000352.1, from coordinate 7,095 downwards.
CTAACGGTCGCTGGGTGTCAACGAACTCCCATTTCAGAATCTTTTACTCCCATGCATTTCGTCATACTGAATACCTATCTTTCGTTCCTTTGAATTAGCATATGAATATCTGGTTTTGCCGTCGATGTGATACCGTGAATGCAGAATCATGTTACTCTCAGAATTTTGTAATATTCAAATGCAGTGACAAAATAAGAGGAGAAATTGTAGCTAAACTACGCAAGCTCATAAAGTCTTGATGTAAATACTAACATCATTTCAAATGTTGAACTTTCACCGTATCACGATAATCGAGAATCATCCGTGATGTAATGAAATTTTTCTTTTGTGACTTTCGTCGAGTACTTATCTCCCAAGTCAGCTCCACTTATTAGTCGGCTTAAGCGTCAAAACCGGTAATCGGGTGAAAGACTTGAGACCATGTTAGAGCAAATTTTGAGTCCTCCTTCGAAATGAATTATCAATGACAGAAACAGAACCTAAAAAACCTGTGAAGTTGGCGCCCTAGCAATGCTCAAATGCCACCAGATGTAAATTGAAATAATGACTACAGCATGCGGTTACCGATTAATTCTGGATACACGACCTTCTAAGAGACGCTTACGCGTTTTTAATAATATTTTTTCAGTTCGAGTTCGATGTACCTGTAAGTGTCTCTAATAATTCCATAGTAGTATAGGCAGTTCCCGGGGCCAGGGCGCAACGTCAAATTTTGCACTGCCTGGCATCGTCCTAATCGAATCGAATGATACAAGAAGGACATCAATCATTATTACCCACTATACTTCCGCAGTCCAACCGTGGATTAATCATGGTACAATTCATTGCGATCACTAAAAATGGGCGATGTAGCAGTCGACTTCTGTGGTTTCATCGCTCTTGAAGTTTTCCTCGGGTAAACAAGTGGTAAATAAACTACTCTTGGAAAGTCCACAGGCGTGCCCGAGCCAACGTGTGAACCAATCGTACCGAAGTCGCGAAGTACTTTCCGCCCGTGAAAGTGTTTCGTTTATTTTCCGGTGCATCGAGAGGATAACAGTAAGATGCATCTGCTAAAACCGAGAGAAATGTACAGAATAGGTGCGGAACAAGTACGAAAGAGAGCGAAAAAGAGAAAGAGAGAAGGGTAGAGGGGAGAGAAAATTAGAGGCTTGCGGTAGAGCGAATTCGCACAACAGAGAGGCATTAAACAATTTTCTCCCCGGACGAGCTGGAAATGCCACATGGACATTTGTGGTGACAGTATCGATTAGAATTTTGAAGCTCAATTGATTACGGTGGCGAGCTCGTCAGCTCGAATATCTAGAATTGAACTGAGAGCCACAGCGAACTCTGTTTTTCTCTTTTTTCCGCAAACGATTTGCACGACAGGCCGGCGTTCTCTGCCTCTACAAATTACACAGGACGTAATACAAATCACTTTGATTGTACTCGAATGAGAAATAATTAAGATTTCAATATCGAAGGAATGACATTCGCATGCTTTAGCGGTGGAATACTGTAGAGGCAGCAGGTGCTTTTCCATTTTGAGATGGTAATTACTACTCCAATACGCTTCTGTCGGTGTTTTTTTTCTTCATCCCTCATTCGGTTAATTCTTCCTCAATGTCTGCCTCCAGTTTGTATTGATTATGATCGTGAATTCTTTTAATTTTGCGTCAAGAGATAGTTATAAAGCTAAAAATACTTGATGGGCAGTGATGCTGCTTCAATTGTCCGAGATCCGTCTCTTTCCCACGGTCCATTCAGCTCCTAAGTAAATTTGCTCAGATTGAATCCCAATGATGAGTGCTCAAGAATATTATTTATAGAAACCGAGGTTACCGTGCTTCTATTGATTTTGAGACGAGAAATGTTAGACGTGACCCGGCCTTTTTCGCATTATCCCGGTTGAAGTTTCTTATCGACAGGTTGCGCACATATATCTCTGACTCCATCAAAATGGTTCAGTATTACGACGAGGCTATCATATCATTCAAGAGAGTCCCGACCCACTATGACTTTTGCAGAGGTGAGCACGTCAAGAAAAATCTTAAAAACTCTAACTTGGAAACACTGAAGCCTCTGGGTCACGGATTTTGCTGAAGTTCTGGAAATAGTCTCTCTTTGGTGCCAAAAGATGAAATCCAGAGCCGCAGAGTCTAACGCTCAGGCGTTTTTGAGCTACAGCTTATGACTTTAGCATTGTCAGTATATTTATAAATACCACTTTTCAACATGGGCCTCTATGGGCAATAGTAATAATTTGAGATATGTCTCAAAAACTATTGAGCGTTATACTCTGCGGCTTTGGATATCATCTCTTGGTATTAAAAGGAGACTACATATTCCCCGAGTTTCAGCCAAATCCGTGACCCGGAGGCCTTGGTGTCTCCTAGTAAGTGAATGAAAATAGGATATTGAGGTGGACATGAGACAGACTAGGATAGGAGAAACACACGCGCTTTTCATTGGGTTCTGTTCAAAAGGAAAAATTCTTCCAACATATTCCAAGATCTGGCTAGAAACTTGGAGCCAATCCCAGATGATTGGTTGTGAAGGAACTACGCTTCTGCTGCATGTACGCGTCAAGCCCTTTGGGACTCATCTCTGACCCACGGTAGGAGTACTGGCCGCGCCCAGAACGCCTTCCTATTGATTTGCGTTTATCAATAAGTAATTAAAATCCTAGATCAATCTACGGAGCATCTTTTTCATTAGGGCAAACCTTTTATTTGACGCCAATCCATCTAGAACTGCCTTCGAGTCATCATTCAAACACGTTTTGCTGCATCATGCAGACCGACTTCGCTCGAGTGCGACAGACGGCTAAAGAAAGATCTGAAGTGACTGAAACGCTGTTGTATGGAGGTAATAGATTATTTCGAACAATGAATCATGCCTCTGATTGGTTAATTGGAAAAAAATCAAATCTCAGTTAGTTTGACTCTTCCTCAAAGAAGAACTTCTTTGAGGAAGAGAATATTTACAATTAGCCCTGAGCACATCATCACTATGGGGAGTCTCTTGTATCTTATTCTGTGACTCCTCTTATTCCGTTTGACTTTTCAAAGGCGTTTGATACAGTACCATAAACTCTTTTTCAGAACGTTGCGCTCTTCTAATTCTCAGACATGGTCATCAGATGGTTCCCTAGCTACTTATCAGGCAGACACTAGGCAATCAAGGATAAAATGGCATGCGGTCAGATCCTATAATTATGACATTTGCTAGAGTCCCGCAAGGAAGTGTGCTTGGACCCTTGTTATTTTCGATGTTCATAATGACTTACCAGATGTTTCGAAATGTGCTAAACATGGGATCTACCCTGATGACACACGTACATACGCGCACTGTCGCGTAAGTGACTTGAATGAATGCGTACACAAGCTAAATGAACATGCAAATGGAGTATTCGAATCGGCTGAGCTGAATATGATCAAACTGGATCCTGATAAGACCAAATTCATAATTCTTGGGAGACTTCCATACTGCTTAACACCATTCCTCATGACCCAGTTTTGAGGGAACTGTTAGGAATGTATTTTGAGCGCTCAAAGCACACCACTCATTTTCATCAGTCTCCAATGTTAGTTTAGTCCTGAGCAATTTCTGTGTTTAGCTGTCTGCACATATGCGAAAGTGAAACATGGGGACAAGTTATTGATGTTTTGGTATTCTTAAAAGTAGTCATCTTTATCATTTCAATTAGAGTCATTCAAGGTTGTTTACGGACTAATGAATTTTTCTGATTGTCTATGTATTTATCCACGAGGACTGTACAGGGTTATCCCCCTTAATATCCCGTTATACTTCGCAATCTTAATCAAATCGATCAATCAATCAATCTTTCATACGAAATGGAACCAGAATGAGATACGGATCAGGCCGAAAATATTCACGCACTTGGGCACATTTTCGGGTACATAGTGGGCCACATGCTGTAGTACGTCCTCGGGTACGTAATATGGAGCATGCTTGGATCTGTGATAGTAGATAATTGTTGACTAGTAAAAATGTCCAGAAAATTATATTAGATTTGCTTATTTTGTTTGGCGAATACTGCAATGAGCATCATTAGAATTATGGCTCATGTAATTCAACATGACTTTACTATTATCAAAATCAGCGTGATCAGTACCGGTAAAGACGCATCTTTGAGGCGCTTCGATGCTATTCCGAACGCAGGAGTACGTGCGTCTTATTCGTGAGCAGAAAACAAATGGCCATCCACCGGCTGATTTGTAGGTTGCTAACGCTTACGCCCTTAGCAAAGTGACTGGCTAGCAATTCGCCCCGAGACTAGCACGTCGTACCAACTGCCAGGATTGTAATGGCCAGGACGTAGCAGCACCGTACCTTTGATGAGAAATTCGGAATCCCCCGTGCAGCGAGGCATATGGAAGAGTGAACTCGCGACCGGAACGTACTCACCACCAAAATTTGTTGGAAAATCGTCAAAATATGATCCAGAAATGATTTCGAAACTACCGTGATGATTATTATTGATGATCGAAAAACAGTTAGATGAAGTTTGAAGATAAGGCATTTATGATGAAATTGATGAGCCTTATTGGAACACTCACCACGTGAAATTTGAGGGCTCTACGATTACTAGGAAGAGAGCTCAAGACATATTTGTTGGTTCATGCGTGTTCTGGAATATGACGCCGTCCGAGGTTTTTTCGTATGGTACATGCGCAGTTCTCTCGCCCCGGGCGCCTCAATAGAGTCGGGTATCCCCTCTAACTCCAGTCTCGGGGCCAATACTATCCCGAGGTAGATAGCCATACTTGCATTTCCCGTACAATTCAGAATTACGCACTTGAGCATCTAATATACATGTGTGGAAGCACATAGGAGAAGAGACCCTGTCCCGCACATAAAAGCTTGAGCATATTGCAATATTCGTCGCCTCATGCTGAATAGGGTGGGCCCTTACTTCATATAATTCATTTCAATAATCCAGGAGACTGCCATAATTCCCGTACAGAGTTTGCAGGCTCAAAATATTACGTAACAATTATGTGAGAAAAATATTGCTAGTATACAGTTCGCTACTATCACATGTCCAAGCATGTGCCGCGACACGTGCCCGAGGACGTGCCATAGCACGTGATCCAGACTGTGCCCAATAATGTGTGGCTAGGGACGCTTCAATTATTCCGCTGGGGAGAAAAAATGCAAATTCCATCCGACCCCTCATCATTTCTTAGCAAAAACGTAACACCCGCATCTGCGAGGGAATTCTTGATTTGGATATGTACAAAGTAATTTGTTCTCTCCGGTGAGATTGAGATGGTCTGCATCAAGATCACGAAATTATTTGAGGACGAGCATCGTTCTTTATAAGAAATGTTCAAGTCACGCAAGCTCGATTTCGAACCCAAACAAGAGGAGGACTCTGTTGTGGATCCTAGAATCGGCCATAGAGGGGAGAGTAAACAGGACTCGCGAAAAGGCGACTGCGGTGGTCAATTGAGAGCGTATCGCGTGGGAGAATCTGCGGCGCGATAAGGAAACGACCTCGTGTGTTGGGAACAATGCCACCGAAAGTCGCGCAGTCACGCCGGGCTCGCTTCACCTGTGCGCCCGCAGCGAGGCCCGCAGTCGCAGCGCCCACACATCGCAGATGCCACTTGCCATTGTACCGCGCGGGGAATTTGCGATGCGCGGCTCCGTACGGGCCACAAGTATACACGTCTCATTGGCGCCTCGTGATCATCAGCTCGCAAGCTGGCGAAAGCGAAAGAGGCTCTCGGCGAGCGAGAGGAGAGAGTGAGAGACGCGGATGCGCCGGAGGCCTCTCCGCGGCTCTCGCGTGTCGCTCCACCTCGCGAAATCATGGTCAAGGTGAGCGGCTGCGTCGCGCACTTTGGGATGGGGAAATTTTTAGGGTCACGTAGAGGAATGCGCGCAGGTGCGGCGGAGACGAGCGAGTCGGTGAAGGCTGCCGCGGAGACGCGTCTTCTCTTTCGCTCGCGAACCGGTAGACTTTCTTCCGCTCGCTCCGCTCGCTCCGGCTCTGTGACCTTTCGCCGCCGCGGGCCCCGATTTCCGAGAGGCACACGTATCGACGAGCGGCCCACTGCCGATCGGGCGAAACATCGGCGCGGCGAAGGGGGAGAAATCGCGGGGCAGCTTGGCAGGCATCGCGCCGGCTCCCATGCATTATGAGCGTCCCGCGCGCGATTGGTTTCGCCGCGCGCTCTCTGCCCTGCGGCTCTCGCTTACCCTCCTTTTTTCGGCTCCCGGCTCCGTCTCCGGACTGTCCGGTGCGAGCTCTGGACTGGACCGATCGACCGCCGACCTGCCCACTCGCACGCCATACCCCGCGGCTCTGTCGTCGATCTAACTGTACTTTTTTCTCTCTATCGCTCGCGCATCCACTTTCCATTTCCCAGCCTCCGCCTCTCGCGCGCGTGGCTCAACGCCGCATTAGCCGAGGTCCGTATCGATTCCCGCTCGGCCAGCTTTTGGTATGCGTTTGATGACGACGTCTCGCGACGGCTCGTCAACTGCTTCAAAGCATTCTGTACGTCTCGAGAGGGCAAGCCTAGGACCGGGCGAGAGCGGATTCTCGCGATGTTGGAGGCGGGCAGTCGTCGATTTTCAAGTGGCATTACATCAGTAGATGAGTTGCAGCTCCTGGGTGCATCTTAATCATCGTTGCCTCGCAACTTCTATGATCCAAGCAACAAAGATCGCAGACAATTCTATCCTATCTTGACGCAGCTTTTCGCTTTCAACTAGATATTTTTCTCAAACGGTATTCCTGGCAAACAAAGCGGTGCAAACGTCGATACTTTTATACGCCCTTGAATTTCACACAGACTTCGCAAATATTCGAAAATGTTAGGTCCAAGATATTCCGTGTCCGAGGCATCCACATGAAACTCAAAATAAATTTTCATTCTTGGACTTACATTCTTGTACCACACGTGAAAGTCTATTTCAACACTGTAATATATCTTGCAGGAGTACAGCGGATTCTCGATAAGAATTTCCAATCAGAAAATTTCATGAGAAAATGTTTCTGGAAGTTCCATCGAGGATTTCCCGTAAAAGACCTATGGGGAACCCTTGTGGAAAAATTCAAGGAAGCCTCGTAGAACT
>JAPYYZ010000351.1:0-21270 GCA_030522705.1 Eretmocerus eremicus | reverse complement strand
AGTCCGATTGAATCCAATTCGTTCCGATACAGAATTCCGATTGATTCCGATAGGATATTGGTCAATCGGAATGAATGGATTCTTCCGGCTAGGGCAGGCATACTCAAACCACACGCAGCATCACACTCTACAGATCATGCGCACCAGCCATACTGTATACATAAATACACATCATCCATGCTATATACATCACCCATGCTATATACATCACCGTGAAAAGGAACGCGCCTCGCGACAGCGGGCCAATCCTTATCCGACTTCTGAGCCGGAATCTGTATTAGTAGTTTCAATAAATCGAGCATCTTTCTCTCAATCTGGTTCTCGCTGCTCCAACCCCCCGACAATTCAAATACACCGCGCCATTACAGCTAGAGAACCAAAAAAGTGGAGCAGCACCGCCGTCAGCTCATTATTTTCTCCGTTGTCGCCAGAGGCACACGTTTTCTGCAGCCGAGTATCTATTGCAGGGCTTCGCACGCGTTTTTTCGGTTGTGTAGTGGAGACGTTGTCCAAATAAGGAGAATGGCTGATTCGGACATAGACGAGGAGCTGGAGCAGCTCGAGAATCGTCGACAGGAGTTAATGAGTCGCTGAGCAGCGGCTCCCATCGGTGTTGCTGACCCGGTGCCAGCCGCACCTCGAGCCGCGCAGGCTAACGGCCGAGACAGTCAATCCACATCCAGCTCTTCGTTGGGCGAATCGGATTCACGGGACGACTCGTGCTTCGGGTCCGGGTCCTCTTCTGAAGAGGATGAGACCGAATATACTTGTATATTATTATTGGCTGCATAACCTTATTGAAGTGAAGATTATGTGTATTTCTTCTGAGTATCTCGATGCTCATCGTGGTTTCAGATGAACTATGATGAGACTGATGCAAATTCTGGATCAAAACCCACTATAGTACGACACTCATTTGAATGCAAACGTCTTCCAAAGCTTCCGAGTAGAAAACTGGCCATCTCTCGTAGCGGAGAAAGATCGCTCTCCCGTCTTGATCCAGAATTTGCACCAGTATGATCACAGTTCGTCTGAAACCACGAGCATCAAAATATTCAGCAGAAATACACATCTTTCCTTCAGCGAGGTTAGAAACGAACAATAATATACGAGGATCCGGCAGTCATCAGGCGCGAGAGAATCGCGCCGCGCGCGGCGGAGTGCGCTTACTTCAATTAGTACCCAGGTTCGCGCGATTTGTCGATTCGCGCGACCCGCTTCTCAGAACTCGCGTTCGATTCGTTATCTCCTAGCGCGGGTAACTCAGCCTCGACAAGCGCCTCTGCCATGATGAGCACGCCTTGGAGTAGTCTTTTGTCGTTTACCACGCGGAAGTCCCGTGCGTTCTTACTCCTGAAATAGAACAATTGAGCCCAGGCGACCATGCACATAAAACATCGTACCCTTGGCGCGTGTCATAAAAGGCACGTCGAAAGAGGTTGGTGTTTCTTGTGAACTTTCTTTCAAATTTTGCCCATCTGAACTGCCCTAAGTCTCAACACGTGGTGATAGAGGCTCAACGTGGAGCATTCATTTTGTGATCTGTGCAATTACAAACGGCACAATTTGTTATGTCTTGATAAATTTTTTCAGGTAAGAAAAAATTCAAGGCTGACCAGACGACCAAGAAAGTCGAGCAGACAGAAAAGGCTCTTGAAGAAGAGCCTCAGCTGAGCGTTATCTTTCAAAAAGCCTTGGGTGATAATCCCAGTGCCTCAAAGGCTATCAAATTAGAAATTCACAAAGAGTTTTTGGAGCGCTATCATCATGTCGCTCTCTATGGCCTGGATAAGGCAGACAGAGAAAAGCTTGTGAGCACGTATGCAGTGCCAGAAGCCAATGCTCCTCCAATATTGAACAGCGAGGTTGAAAATCATATCAAAGATAAAGCTACTCGGAGAGATTGCATATAGGCTAGAGGTTCGCGCCGGTAGCCCTGACTTCACTCAGTGCTGCTATGACTATGATGAATAATATGGATGAAAATGGCATACATGAAGACGCGGGAGCTTTGTTTGTCACAAGGTTGATCGAAACCGCCCAGCTTCTCAGCGATTTACAGTTCAAAGTAAACCAGACCAGGGAAGCGTACATCATTCCAGCTTTTCCTAAATCTCTGCGTCCAATGTTGAAGAAAACAGTTCCAGACAAATATCTTTTTGGAAAGGATCTGTCCATAAAAGTTAAAGAGTCTAAATTGCTGAAAAGTTGTTCAAATCAACGGACAGTGCTACGGGCAGGGGCTCTAAGCCGCACTATCTCCAGGAAAACAGCAGCCGCCCGGTAGTAGCTGGCCCATACCGCGGACCGGGCAATTCCGTTGCTGGCGGACGGGCCCGACAAGGCTTCTTTTCAAGAAGGTTGAACCAATCCAGTCAGAAGCGCAATCTCGGCCAACAACAAAAAGGCCAATACCAGCCGCCGCCGCCACAGCAGCAGCAGTACCAAAAGAAATACACGTCCGTGATAACGTAGGTAACCATATAGCTGGTCGCTTGATGCCATTTCTTCCCGCTTGGGAACAATTCACTAATAATCGTTTTGTGCTTGAATGTGTAATTCGAATACTTCTAAAGATAGACAATTGAATGCGGTGGAATTACAGAAGATAGATCAGGCAATCGCATTGCTAACTGACAAAGGTGCAGTCGTTGAGTGCCATAGGTCAAATGATCAGTTTTTATCTATTTGTTACTGTTCCCAAGCCAGACGGTACGTCCAGATTCATTTTGAATTTGAAAAATCTTAAGAGATATGTTGAAGATTTCGATTTCAAGTAGGAGGACTTGAGAGTAGCTACGAAGCTGGTATCCGAAGGATATTATATGACAACCATTGACACACAAGATGCCTTTTTTATTAGTACCACTGCATGAAAGCTATTTCAGATTCTTCACATTCAGGTTTCGCAATAAATATTTCCACTTTGTTTGCTTACCATTTGGGTTGAACACGTGTTCATATGTATTCACAAAAATTGTGAAACTAGTTTCAAGTTGGCTTGGAAGCCAAGCCTACCTATCGGTAAGCTACTTATCATATCCCTTGCTCAAATCCCATCAATTCACATATCTCATAGAATACCTCATTTACCATACCGTGCGATTGGACCTCCCTTCGGGAGTTTTGTCCAACCTCGGCCTCGCCAAGAATATTTAGTTAGGTCTTTTTTTTTTGTAACTTTGGGCCCGGAAACTCTCCGACTCAGGACGAATCTCCTATATTAACGGCCGAGAGAGAGAGACAGAGTTCTACCAGGACCCCTTTGCGAACATAAGAGATAGGAACATTCATACTTAAGTTTAAGTAACTTCTTTATTGAAACGATTCAACCCATCAGAACCTACGTTATAGAGGAGACGCTAGGCGTAAACGTAATTCTGCACGCGCCAGCAGAATCGATACGTCCGATTCCTCACGGAATTAGGCGAAAACCCAAGTCGCTCGTGACGTGGCACCACCATTTATTCTCGTTTTGGAAACTCTAAAAAAGATAATGCATGACGGCGCCTGTGGAATTATTGTAGTACCAGATTGAAGCAATCAATCTTGGTACCCGATTTTGCATAGTCTAATGATCACCGAGCCGATCTATTTTGAGCCAGATCCTAATCTGTTGTTATCAATATGCCGGAAGGAACAGCATCCACGAGCAACGCACCTTTGACTGTTAGCAGCAGTAGTATCCGCGAGGCGTTCTTGAAGAAAAATATCCCTGCTGAAGCTGTTGACATCATGCTAGCTTCGTTCAGTAAAGCAACGACTGAACAATACAGGTCGAGCTTCCTCAAATGGTCAGTTTTGTAACAGACAAAAATTGGAAGTTATCAATGTACAAGATTACGCCGTTCTAAAGTTTTTAGCTGAAGAATTCAATAAAGGTGCAGCATACGGTTCGTTGAATACTCATAGAAGCGCCTTGTCAGCAATTTCGTGCATCAAAATCGGTGATTCACTAATGGTTAAAAGATTTTTGAGAGGCTGCTACAGATTGAGACCAAGTGATGCAAAATATAGCTCCACTTGGGACGTGGACGTTGTTTTAAAGTATCTGAAGAAACTAGGGCCTACAAATACATTGTCTCTCAAAAATTTAACTTTTAAACCCGTCACATTGCTAGCATTGTGCACAGCTCAAAGAATGCAGACTCTGTCTCTAATTCGATTTGAGAATGTTAGAGTTTTTCCAACTAGAATCGAAATGAGAATTACTGATCTGACTAAGACGTCCAGAGCGGATGTCAGTTTCCCAACACTGATTGTGCCTGAATTCGAAGATCGCCCCGAGATCTGTGTGTATAAGTGCATTAACGAATATCTGTTGCGTACTCAAAACTTGAGGAGTAACAACTCTAGATTGTTTGTAGCACTCAAAGAACCTTATAATTGCGTAAGATCACAGACATTGTCACGGTGGATCAAGCTCGTGTTAGAAAGTGCTGGCATCGATGTGAACGTTTATTCGGGATATTCTGCAAAACATGCTGCCACATCAGCTGCGCAGCATCGAGGCATCGATGTAGATACGATCAAAAAAACAGCTGGTTGGTCTAAGAATTCAGAAGTGTTTGCTCGTTTTTACAATAGACCGATTGATAAGACAGATGCTGGTTTCGCAAATGCTGTACTTGCTAACAGTAGTGTTGTAAATACATAAGATTTTGTTTTCTCATACAATTTATAATAAAAGACATCGTAATTTACGCAAAATTGTCATACCTCTGAATAACTACAAACTTGATATTATAATCTCGAGAGCGAAGCTCGACGTATAATTCATGATTAAACGAACTTCGAAGTTCGATCATAATTATACTAGAGGTTCACTCGAAGAGATTAAGACCCACTCAGAATTTTCCAAGGTTCCCACTTAGGTATGACAATTTTGGGAACGTCAATAATAATAATACTCCGAATAATGAGCTGCGGAGCGCGCGAGAGCCGAGGCGAGAGCGCCGCCGTGCGGCCCCCACTTTATCGGTTCTCTAGCTCCGTTGTCAGTCCCGCCTGGCAGCGACTTGAGGAGATAGTACAAACTTGATATTATTATCTCTTCAAGCGAAGCTCTAGTATAATTATGATCGAACTTCACGAAGTTCGTTTAATCATCAATTGAATCTCAGTCATGATTTAAAACATTGAAAAACGATAAAAAAGCTACACTACAAGTGTATTGTTCTTAGCTCAAATTTGATTGCGTAAGATACGAGTCAAATAAGATTTAAAATACTTATCTCCATACATTATCGAAGCACATCACGGAGAATAATAAAAGTCATACTCAGAAGTGAAGCTCATCCTGCTGGCAGTATGGGTATGAAAAAAAAAGGTTTCAGCGGGCTCTGCACGTGATGGGAAGTGACGCAAGGCCGGGTCGATCACATATTTTCGGGAGAATGATCAAGAAAATTAAGAATCAATTTTAAATTACACTTCAACTCATTGAAACGACTATCGATAATATTCCAATTAAACGTAAGTCTCGATTTTGACGATGAAAAGTATACCGCTGAATGATTCTTCTTATTCGAGATCCCTACGTGACTCTCTACATGAAAATTCATGATAGAATTTGCGTGAAAAGTTACGGGGAATTGTACGTGGAGAAAGACGCGCATGTCATGTCGAGATGCACATGAAATTCAATCACTCCTCATGTGACTATCCAAGTGAGATGGATCGTAATATTCCTCAGCCCAAAAACCGAGTACTTGCGGGATAATTTCCAAGATATACCTACTGCCAGTGACTAATCGTGCACCATCCTTTGATCGGATGTAAAGAAAATATGATTCTCTTCACCTTATTGTAAAGACCGTCAAGATCCCTACTCACGTGGATCTACATAATATCTTGACACAAGTCTATACGTAACCATCTTGAAGAAGCTAAGAGATAGTTCTACGCACACAAATTCTCAACAGCGAAATTTTTCGGAAGCTATGCAACGCACAAGTGAAACGATAACTGCTTTTCACGAAACATTTGCAAACGCTTGAAACATTAACACTGAAGGATCTTCGCATAATACCTTAAAACTCATGATTTCATCAGCTGGGACGAACAAGACAGAACCACACTGGAAAGTTCGAGAGTCAGAGAGCTCTACCTTACCACTAATGATGATCAAAATACTTGCTGACGCTCTGGGTATTGTATTGAAGGAAGTCTTTCCCAGAGAAATCTGTAAAGTGATATTGTGGATGAGTAGGATGCAATGACACGAGAAAAAATCTAGGTACTTGGTAATACTCACAGAGATCCTAGCTACAGCAAAATCTTGGATTGGGGGTAAAAACACTTCTGTGCAGTCATCTTCTCTCAGAGTTTGGAATTTCTGATCAGCAGCTGTCTTACTCGTATAAGAAACCATATTGATCAGAGTTTCAACATCCTTCAATTTAGGCGTCAACCCTGCTCTGACAACATTGTCTGAACAAGCCATACACTCAACGCAATCTTGGCGAAGAAAATGAAGTTCTGAGTTACATCGAAGTTGAACTATACAATGAATCATGATTATGCAGTGTCTTACCGCCAGATAAATAAGCATGAAGTTCGTTAGCGCCTAGATACAGTGCCTCTCCCGGTTGTAATACAACGTAATTGAATAAATATATACCGAAACAACCAACGTCACCAGGATAATCAAGATGTAGACGCTCGAGAAGATTCGCATTCAATAACTGCCTCGTTGCCTGGTCTGAAAGTTTTGTGAAAATCATTCATCAAAGACGATTGTATTATAATCAAGAAGATTTGAGATATCAGAATTGAGCTAAGAGAAGTACCGAGATTAGATAGTCTTTCAAGTAATTTTCTCAATTGCTGAGCTACAAGTTCTGGTCCTTGAAACATGAGGCTCGAAAAACACGTTCTCAAAGAATCTTTCACATCTCTGTCATCGCAAGAAAGAAAATGAGATACTTCATTTTCTCCGATTGCTGCTCGGAGTTCTGGTAAATACTTCAAATGATTTCTTATTTCCGATATAGGACGAAAACCACATAAAGCCTCAAAAGTCGTGAGAGCTATGGCTATTTCCGGCTTATGATTCGAGTCCTTGTAAATTTCTGGTTGTAACTGGTATAATCTCTCCGCTTCTTCCTGGAAGATATATGCTCAATGAAATGAACTCTGAGATTTTATGGCTTATGTGAATATATATTACGCTTCGCAGATCCTGCAAACCTTGTTAGGATGAACTTGAATCGATAGAGCTTTCTTCACAGATAGGACCTTGAAAAGATATGGTAAATCTAATCCAAACCTCTCTGCAGCTGCACCCAATGCGCTTCTGTTCTCTTGGATAAATTGGGACAGGGGTACTTTTTCTTTCTTCAAGACGGAGGGACCGCTTGGATGAGTGCCCATCCAAAGTTCGGCATACGGTTTTTCATTTTCAAGGTTGAATTCTGGATCAGCTGATTTCAACAATTTAGCCACCATACTGTCACAACCGAGTTTGCCCCATGCATAGTTTTGAACCGAACATTCTAACTCCATGCTGTAAATCAAAAAACACGCAGTCTCTCAGACTTCTCACTAGCAGTCATCTCGCGTAACACGTTGGCAGTCATGAGGGAGTATGTTGGAATATCAGTGCATGAACTATAACTTGTGAACCATTTCCATATCCGATACCAGAACGGATATCAATATTGGAATAGGATATAATTTTCTCTCTAAATGGGCAAACTTACATCTAATATTCCTAATCCGTGATGTTCAGATACGTAACCACGAAGATCTTATCATGCAACTCATTGTAAATCATAAGGATGAAGTTATCATTCGATCACAATCACACCGTAATGAATATCAATAAAGAAGAATATCTATTGAAATATAGATGATATGAGTGGGATGAGGATCAATTTGATGAACGAAAAATTCACATGCAAAGGTCGAGACAAAATACATGAATGCGCTGCTGCAGCTAGTCGGCGGCACATGAGACACTCAACTCGTGCAAGTAAAAAATTTTGCCTCGTAATATTTTGACGGTTGATGGCCCGCGCGAAATTTTGAAAGAGGTGAAGCAGATCGTTGGTCACGAGTCGAGCCACGGGTGTAGCTAGCTACGTGCGATGTTTAAAACTCATGTCACGAGAGTATGCCATGTCGTCCATTTGTGGGCACATCCCAAGACCAGCGGGCTCATGCTGTTACAACGTTTTCTTTGGTTTGCATACTTTTGAAGTACGTTGCGGAGCTCAGAGCAAAATTTAGTGCTCGTTCAAAGACTCGGATCGTGATTATGACGCGAGATTATGACTGTTCACCTTCTTAAGAGCTCGATTCAACTCGAATGGTTTCTGGTTTCTGTCTGCACCAGTCCTAGCCAATTTGAGCTGGTCTGGTACTCGCTGACTGTTGTCGGATTCAGTTAGAATCATTGCCGTGGATAATAGACAAGACTCGCATTTGTTCATACACCCTAGCATCCAGCAACATAGTTCATTATTGCCCTGAGCGCGTCCGGCCATTTTGGGCGCTAGGATAGTTTATTTTCCGAGCGAAGCGAGGGACATAAGTCCTCCGCACCCGAAATGGCCATGCAAGCACATGGCGATTATGATTTTTCATCATAAGAACCCTAAAACCACGTTTAAACGAGGCAGTCTTAGGTTAGAATGATGAAAAAACTATTTCACTAACATACCTCGGGTCGCTCTTAATTCCGAACTATGCTGAATAATACTCCAATAGAGAGGATCCCTTTTTTGATAGATGATGCGAATACAGGAAGTTTTTGTTATTTGCGAAGCTGACGTACCACGGACAATGAAACCGCGGATAATAATTGTTCTCATATGAAAGAAGGGTTCGGATCGAGAGCTGTGGAAAGGCGTGACTCAAACTGACGTTTCATTCAAAATAATGTCAAAATGCATGAATTGAGTCGAAGTTTTGTGAGCCTTAGTCAAATTGTAATTGTTAGTCAATCAAAATAAATCTAATTAGTCTAGATGTTGCTGAACGAACGTCTTAAAATACTGTCAAATTCCTTTGTCGACCAACATCAAAATTCTCGAGGGACGTGTTTTTTGAGTTTTGCAGGGTCATTTCCTGACCGAAATAAAAATGTGGCTTTGGTCTAATTCAAATTCCTCGGACTTACTTCGGTGATTTGAGGGTGTTTGAGATCTATAATACGAGGTGAAATACGTCCGATTTGTATCAACAAAGGCTAAAAAATTTCAAAAGTTTTTGCAATCTCACCACCCACGGAAAAAGATATGGTACCTGGCCACCGGTGGCCACATACCATGTCTTTCTCCACGGGAAACTATGCCCAGCATGTGCATAGCCGTTGAATTTTTAAAATAAGCTCTGGAGAAGCTGTGAAGAAACTTTTTGCTAGACCAAGATCGAATTGGCATTATTTAAATATTCTAACGTAGTTTGGCGAGGGATTGAATGAGTGAAGAGTTGAAACGATTGGTTGGATTCACAACTTTTGGTGCGAGTTTCCTGACAAATTCTTCGTGAGAGATTAAAGCAATGATAAGAACAATGACCGAAGATACTATTATAGCCATAAGTCGCTCATTCATAGATTTTCTTCAGTTGACTTGAACAAATATCTGAATAGGCAACGCCTCCGTACATATTCGAAATAATCTCAGCTGTGCACGTTGAGAGCTCCCTCTCGCAAGCTAACGATCAGCCGAGTATTTTGCCCGTAGAAGTAAACCAGAATTGGAATTTGAAGTTTTAAAAAGATCATAAGTTCTTGGAATGAGAAATAAGAGTAGAAAGGGTACATTGAGGTTGGTTCACTTCAACATTTTTGCAAAAATGTCATAGCAATGGTTCTGCTGTAGACACGATAAAATAGCCAAACGCAAAGGGAGAAATCGCATGTCATTTTGATGTTCACATAGTGAACGCAGGATTTGTCTTTAAGACACTTGAAACTGCTGAACTTCCCATTTTTTTAGATAATGAAGTGAGAGAAATGCTTGTCAACGCCGTTGGGGGCACATTCTTATTGAGAATTGCTTATATACATTTTGCTGGGTACACACTGCGCGTGTTGGCCACACTTCTTTTAATTGTTGCGATTCCATGAATAAGTCGAAGAATTTATACTAACTTGATCCAATATATTAGGTTATTTTGGGATTAATGCAAGTCCTTTCCTATATTTTCTACTTACATGAAAAGCTGAGATCTTCCATACTAAAAATATAAAATTCGTTCCAGATTTGCTTTGAGCCATCTCGCTACAGAGGCAAATCGATACTTATCGAAGATGTCTCGCAGTATCGCGTTTTCAAGAAAACGTCGAGCAAAGACTTTGTAGGTATAATCGGAACAAGAGTGAAAAAATTGAGTAAAATTTTTCCATAAAATAATCCAACGAGTACCGAGCACATGTAGTTTATCCATTTCTATTTCATGACAAGTTTTTATTCCATCCACATGAAATATGCATACAAGTGTACATGCACATAAAATTGTGTCTATCTCATAGGAATTGATTTCTTTTTTGAACAGTGTCGTTTTTGAAAGCATGGAATTAGTGAAAGTAGATCGATCGTGGAGAGTTGTTGTATATGAGTGATGAAAACACTCTCTGAATATGTAACCCCGAGACTCGAGTGAAGTTATTGACCCTTTGACGATTAACTATTTAGGCGTTTTTTTAAATGTATCATAGGATTTAAATGATACTGAATGAGTGAAACATTACACATTGTTAATCTGTGGCACAGAATAAGAATTCGGGATTAGCTACATGACGTTTCGAGTAGGCGTTTATTTCTTCTGAAACAAATTCAGATTTTTTCGATAGAAATCAATTTCAAAAATCATGAAACATTAAAAATGCGACATCTAGGAACTCAGACCAACAATTGACCGGTATTTTATAATAGCCTTATAAAGACTATATTATAATGTAACGTCGCTTCTAAAAGCGGCTTGGTACTTTTTATTCCGAAACCAACATGTGTATTTACACTAGAATTCACAAGAATGGTGGAAAGAGAAACTAAAATGCCTACATTGTTGACTTTGCTCAAGAGATTTTAATATGATCGTTGGATTTGGTATATAAAACACTGGGAGTGAGATATAGAATGATGATTTTTTTCCACAATTCTGCTCAAATGTGAACATGACCAAACAATTCCATCAAAAAATGTTGTTTCTAAATACATGAAAGATGTGGTGAATAATGCAATAAAAGAAGGTACATTACGTGGCCACAGATTCTTGTTGACCTGGATTTTATCCTCTTGTTACAATCATTCTTTCTAATATTGCACTAGCACATTTTTTTAGTATAACAGCAGAATATGAAACAATTCCTATCATCCATTTGCTATGTCTCGTTAGAAACTGCGAAACTACTGAGCCACATCAGCTGGTACTATCAGCTGGACAGTCTCCCACCCAGTGTACTGCTCCCACCCACGAGCGAGCTCGTATACAACTCCCACTCCATCGAATATGGAAGAAATCATAAAGCCGGATTCACATGTACGACGAAGATTTCGGCGCCAATATTGGACGTAGGAGTCATTCGCCTTCTTTTGTATAATGACATGTGCTTGTTGACTGTAAAATAATTGAATGATAGTTTTGGACTCTGTCAATAGAAAAGTCTGGAGATTATCAAGTGGCATCATCATCAATGTTGGAAACGAACTAAACATGGATATTTAATTTAAATAAAGGCAGTATATTAACCACAGCGAACTTTTATTTTATAGCACTCCAACCTAAGAACCACGACTTTGGCCATGATATTAAGGTATTCGGGCTATAAAATATTAAGTGAAACCGCGTGCCGATGGGTAGTTTTCGAGGTAGTCGTAGTGCGAAGGACTAGTGACACCCTCTTCGTTCGTGTCACACTCCTTTGTACAAAACTACCCTTCTACGTGCTGTGTCATAAAATACTATTATCATGTGGAAGTCTGGTTTCATGAAGGTTGTGCATAAACGTATTTTGATTTATTTTTACTCGATTTTCAAAAAAGTTATTTATATGGAGGTCTGGTTTGATGAAGGTCGTGCATAAATGTGGATAGCCTAGTGCTCATGGGTTTATAGAAAGTTAATGAAAACTGTGGGGGAAATTGAAGAACACCAATTGAAAGGTCTCGTCGAGTAGAATGAAAAAATGTGATAAAATGTGAATTGGGATAATTAGTGAGGAAGAAATCAAAAGAGAAGAAAACTAAGATTGCAATTCATTTGTGAAAAATTGGTCAAAAATGGATTATATCGGGAAATTTGCGAAATCAATACAATTGAAAATTATTAGATATATTCGGATCCATGAAATAAAGAAGTGTGCCGAATTCGAAGTGTAGAAATATGAAAATCGGTAAAATTGGTGAGCAAGTAAAGAGTATCAACAATTTACAAAGCAAAAAGTACACAGACGTGGAGATTGTGTTATATACAAAATGGATCGTAGGAGAATTGGAGTAAGCATGGGAGAAAAATAAGAGCTACTTATCGAAAAATCTCGTTAAATAGAATAAAAAAACGCGATGCAAATGTTTGTTCGGATGGCTACTTATTACAACGAAAAACACGGAAAAATATTTGATAAATCAATAAGTAATTCCTACCCATTACGATGCTTTCTCTTTGAGGGAGCAAAAAAACAAATTCTAAAGACTCAGAATTTGGGGATTGTGTTCACTGATCCAGACGGTGAGATGAAAATGGATGTTGCATGAGTCGTGCAAGCATGGTCGATGTGTTAACTGAGGCTCCTCACGTGTTACCCACTTCATCCATCATCACGAGAATTCGTTTCGATCTCATCCGTAACAAGACCTGAGATGACTCACACAATGTGAGAAGATTTCGACCCCGAATCACGAGCCGAATCGATATTGAACTCAGACTGTAATCTAAGTAGGCTTTTGTTAATTCTATAAGATTACTGATACAACATGGCGTTTACCAAGTTCTCGTTCAAGATGATGAGATAGAAGCTCATAATAAATGTTCAGTTCCTGATAGGCTCACGCAAGAGATGATAATTAGTTAAGGAATTTTCTCAAATATAATGATGAGTAAAAAATGCCAATGAATTGAGCATTTTCTCTTTTGATCAGATACCATGTATTAATATTGTAAAACTCCCATGGCAATGACGATAAGTTAGTGTTGATAGATTCAATCCCATTTTGTTGTAGGTAAATTGAAGCATATATTTTCCGATTGGCAAGCAAAAAACTCTCAGCGCACGAATTGGTTTTGATCAATTCTGGGATCTAAATTCTTCAGTCATCATGTAGAGCCAGACATTTTATCCGCACTAAATGAGTCAGCGCCAATTTCATAGGAAGTTGAGTGTATGTACGTGCGGATTGAATCCTTCCAAAGTAAAGAAAGAACGGGTATTGCGGGTTATTCCTTTTATCCAGTAAAGCCATAGGCTGACGTTTCGCCAGCTTACATGCTGGACACTTTAGGCTTGTATAACAGCTTCAGAACAAATAAGTACGTCTCTTTCGAAACATAACGTTACAAAAAGTTCACAACTCACCAAAACTAACTACTCACACTGAACAGAGGCTTCAACTATTTTGGCAAAATCAAATAAAAAGGTGTATGATATATTGGCAAAATGATAAAAGTGCTGAGACAAGAGAAAAGTAATTATTCATATTGTATTCAACCAAAATTAGATTTGTTAATAATTGTAGAAATATATGTCGTGAACATTGATGACAGCTCAAGGAGATGAAATTATCAACGGTGTTATTTTGAAGGAAAAAATTCATACGAGATGTATATAGCAAGACAACTTCAGAAGTAGCTGGCGTTCTAGTCATGTCCAAAATTATATTTGAACCGTCTGTGCATTCATTCAATCCACCGAACGACGCTTACCGATTTTTCTCTTGAAATACCCAATTAACCAAATCATGAAAATATATTGCATAATAGTCTCGAACGGGATAACTCGTGTTTTCAACAAACGTTTCAGATCCTCGCCTCTGTTGGAAAATTGATTTTTCACAGCACTATTTAAAAACTGCTGCTTCCACTCTCAATGGAAGATGCTCTTCCCGAACCAAATAGGAAAAAAAAATACAAACTCATAGAGCGAGACTCTCCTGTTTATCGATTGCGCCACCAGCGTGAATTTGCGTCTAATTAGCGGAACCGAAGCTCATATACAGGTACAAACGTGGCAATGGTCAGCGAGACGCTCGATCCCATTCGCGGGTGCAGCAGCGGCGATCGGCATTGTTCCGGCGATCCGGCGCTGACTATCGGTGTAATTGTTGTTCCCACGCGGCGCTCTTCTCGCGCTGTGTGAGCTCTGTGCTGATGCAGAGCGGCCGCGAGCGACCGACGCGTATTATTGCGAGCGCAGAGGAGCGATGCGTGACGCGCTCGACCTACAAAACGCGCTGCTCGTCTCGCGCGCGACTCAGTACACCGAGCACGACCTCGGTGGGCCGCTCCAGCTCGCGGGCCAGGTGTAATTTATGAGAAAATTCGTGAACCACTGATAGCTGTAAAAATGCGCCACGGAGGTGTGCAGAGCGCGTCGCTGACGCTGCCGATTTTCGCGCTCGCGATCGGCGCTCTGTTGGTGCTCGCCGACGAGGAGGCGTCCGCCCGACCGGAGAGCGTCGAGGTGCAGGCGCCCCTCGGCAAGATCAAGGGATCCTTCCTCAAGACCAGGCTCGGCAAGGATATACTCGCGTTCAGGGGGGTGAGGTACGCCGAGCCGCCCACCGGTCAGCAGCGATTTCAAGTGAGTCTTTGCGCACTACAGACCCCGCGTCAATGGTATCTCTTGCAAACTTCAATAGGGTAATTAGATGGGAATGAAGTCTCATCTCGAAATGTGTTGGTAACTGAATGAACTATCTAGTTTCGGTTGTGTGGTGACAAATTGAGACCGGTTTCGTGATAAAATTATAAAAAAATTGAGTGGATAATTCTTTGGATGCCATTGAATACAAAGTTTTACTGCGACGACATGGATAAATAGTGAATACTGTCGAGTGATAATCTGACTTTTGGCCATTCCATCCTTGAAAATTACCACAGTTTGAACATTTGGCGCACACACGCTAATCATGTCAAGTATGACAAATACGAAACGAACAATGTTTTGTAGTTTTGGACTGTCTGCGCTAGCTACATGATTACAAAAATCGCTGGGCGCCTCTCGTATGCATAGCCTTTCTGCTCCCTTGGGGTAATTTGAATTCGTTCCACTCGAGAAAACAATCGCTCGCCCGGACGCGGAGAACAGTCTTACTGACTCGGTATGAAAATTATGATTATTATTCAATAAAGACAACAATCGGTGCGTGAATAGCGAGTAAGATGCTTTTGGACCTTTGCTTCACCGCACTCATCCGCCATTGGCTTATGAGCATGGAAATTTTCAGTTGACAAGTCTATCGTTAGATATAAAAAATTGGAATGCGGGATTCACGAGCATCCAACCTTCGGGAACCGAAGAATATTATAATCATCAATAATGAATCAAGTACATCGCAAATACACGTCATTTCACGAGTGTATGGAGCTAGATCGCATGTGATTTTATTATATTAGTCAACCACAACTTGACTTTGGAATGGTTCAAGGATGTGTGCCGATTCCTCTTTCATTCCTAGTTCAGTGTAGCTAGTCATAAGCTCTTATCAGGATATAACCGTGACTGATAGATGATAAGTGCGTGGGAACATAGAAGGCTCGACAGAAGGGATCGAGACGTATACACCATTTTGAGCGGTTAGCGAGATTTACAGCAGTGAATTTCTCGTCCCGTCAATATCCTGATGGGTCATGAAGCTCTAATCTTTTAGCTTAAAGATTCAATAATGGTTCAAGTTCCTTCACGCCACTACATGAAGAAAAATCACTCAATACGATCAATGACCTTCGATTATCAACCAATATACACGCTTTACTGATTTTGGAAAACAATTGAATTGTTTGAACCCTAATCGCCCTTAAAAACCAAGCGACCCAAAAGAAATCAATTTTAATAATCGGATTTGTCATTTGTTTACAAGGTACGGACCGTAAGAATACGATATTCTGTATTTAATATTGCCGAAGGATTGGCTTTTTGCACTGGTTATGAATCTTATATTTATCTCAGCCAGTGATTGAAGAATAGAATTTTATACTCTGGATTCTTGCTTTTAACTCCAACCAAAAAACATCAATTGAGGTACGGAAGGCAGTTTTGCTATCTTTACGTCGATAATCATTATGTCCGTCTTCAGTGGTAGATGTGAGAGCTAGGACAGAACAATCGCTTACTCTATTGGCGCGATCCTGGAACTGAAAAAGTTGCGAATGAGTTATTTGCTACAGCAGCATTACAGTACAAATTTTCGTTTTTTGGGATTATAAGCATAGTTTCAATGCCCCTGTAATATGAAAAATAGTATAAGTATATGCCACTCAAGTATGAAGAGGATCATCACCTCAAGCGAAAATTTTCCCCCCTAAGCCTACTGGTCCTTTCTTATTCTCCAGGTTATTTACTTCTACGATCTTATCCAATATCGGGATCTCATCCATGATAAGATGTAATAAAAAAAAATCACGACAGGTCAGTAAAAGTCAAGCGCTTAGTGTGTGTGCCGGGAGAACAACTGAATGTTAAAGGAAAAAAGAAGCTCTGCCTTAACAGCATTCATGATAAATTGTTCATAAATAAAACAAAATAATATTTCAAAAAAGTAGAAACAATGCCACCTGAATTGGTAAAATGAACCCCTGAGCAAAATTTTCAAGTGATCCGCGGAGAGCTCTTGGAGTAATCTCGACTACAGTACAATTATAATATATTTGCACCATAGTCCATATTACTCAAAGAGCTTTTCGCGTACCACTATAGAACTTTACACATGATACATTCTACCAATACGCAGGTTGGATTGTTTCTGCTTTTTCGAAAGATTATTTCATTCCATTTTCAGCCAATTTATAATCAATGTCGGTGAAGTAGAGCTTTTACATGTTTCTAAGATTGGTTTCTCAAACTTATCGCGCAATCAAAAATCGGACTTCCTTTCCAATGTAACGAAGTGAGTTTCACAGCAGTTGTTTCGCTCCTCATCTATCACTGTAAATACTTTCTCAGAATTACGAATCAGATTCTTGTCTTGGTGCAATTTTTCGACTGCTCGAAGTTGGAGGTTGATTATTCAACAATTTTCCTGAGATAGCTACTGTGCTACTGTTTGTTAACTTCTACTTTCACGAAGTACTGGCCTAAAATTTTTGTTATCATGGTTCATAGCAAGACGAGTGGACGTTCTTGGGTTTTTTCACCGGTGAGTCGAGATATTTATATCTACATATTTTGTGAGAACGGCTTGTCCTCACTTTTTCCCCAATGTTTCCAATTACGTCGTTAAGCATCGCTTGCTATTCATAGTAGTTAGTGCTCCAACAGACGTTTTTAGAACTTTGATAATTTCCTCGTGTTTACATTTGGAACAGCAATGACTAATACCACGACCAGATTGTTGAACATTCGGTATGCTAAAATGAGAGGTGACTGGCAAAAACTCTCCGAAGCAATAATTAAAAAAGAACATATCTCTCTCCAGCTCCGTTTACACAGCTGTGTTAGACGAGAGAAAAATAACACTGTGCACGCGATCCGACACCAAACGATTCACGTTCGTTACATCAAAGTCAATTACGTGCTTAAGACCTTCCAAGTACCCAATCACGATTTCAATCTTCCAAAGCAGAGGGTAATCACTTCATACTATGTATATTTAACATGATCAATCCCACTGTAACAAGCATAACGCGTTTGTAGTCTCTCAACTGCGTACCGCCAAGCGTTGCTTTCGGAATGCCTAATGGTTGACCATGACAATCATTTGGGTTTTGCTGTTAGTCAAAACACTGCGACGATAGTTTCATTGGTAAAAATGCTGAATTCGACATTAAAAATTATAATGTATTGCTTTCAAGGTCGATTATGATTTTGTGATGTCCATATTTGATGTGACAATAATAAATAAATAAGATGGCAAGAATAAATAAAACCATTGCATTTGAGGCAAGCTGAATAGCATCAGCTTGATTGGATCTTCTCTCATATTCGTCCAGAAGAAGATATTTTTTTCAATTTAGCGAATAGCCATGAAGATTTCTTCTCATGAGATAAGCTCACTATGACTTGTCCATAAGATATGTAATATAAATCATCATCTAATCAACTTTGATATAGCACTCTCTGAAAATTCATGTTCAAAAATAGCTATGGCTTGGCAAAGTGACTAGAAGCATAGAGTAACAGAAAAAATCAAGGATAAGGATAGGAACAATAATAATAATAATAATAATAATAATAATGATGATATTAATAGTAATAATAATCGGTATGAACTAGATTTTACCTAATATAATTTTTGGAACCATCATTGTGAAGTGGTAACTAGAATAGTTAAAATAAATGTTTGTTTTTCCTCAATGAATTTTGAAAGTCGTGATATATCTTTCAATTTCTGGAACCGATCAAAAATCATTGAGCTGATATGTGCTTTCCATAGATCTTTCGATTTTTTTGAAACAGGAAACTTTTTCATAATCAATATTTGAAATAGTTATCAGCATACGCGTAACAAATCCTCGGAGGTTTGAATATGTTCAACACGGGATCCGCTCATTTTTCAAACATTACTGAAGTTGAAATTTTCTCAAATTACAGTGGTGTAAAGGGGAAAAAATTCTTGAAACTGATCGAATACTTGAGAGAATTTCCTTCTTCATCATGACGCACTTCATGTACCGTTTGTTGTGTGCTCTGAAGCCACTTGTTTTAATATTTGTTGAAAGAACTATATTTTCCTTCTGACTTATCTAAAGTCGGAACAAAAAGTTTTGATATGTTCCCCACAGTCAAGCCGTATGTTTTGTACTAGATGATGAGATATGAGAAATATGGCTCAAAATCCGTGTTAATGTAGATGGCAGCGGAAGCCAATACGGTCGAATCTCAAATCAGTCCCATACGAAGTACATTGCATAATGGCAGCATCTCAAACCAGAGGTTCAGTCCCAAGTATAATTTTGAAGCAATGTGGGCACTGAATGAGATTAGAATCAATCATGTTCTCGAGAGTCATCCCTAAACGTTTTTAGTCTACTAACATAGGTGAATATATTGACATATTCGCAGTAGGACGATTTGCGATTGCCCCTCATTATGCACGGGGCGGGTCGCTTATATGCGAATGAAAACTTGATCTTTAATTTCTGTCAACTATCAACTTTGATTCGATTTGAGGAAGACTGAACTACTCTTTTCATTCATTCATTGTGATTTCTTCACAAAATCACCTCATTCCACTCATAATCTCATCTAAACAACTGTTTCATTGAATCTGAAATCGAATGCTCTGACAAACGAAGCACAGTTGAGTTCAGCGAAATTGAGATCGTCTGCTCTTCCCGCATATTTGGCGATATTAACAAGCCAATTGTTTTTGATTTTCTATCGCACTATAAGGGGTGAACTCAAATTACTTTTGTATACATTTGTTAGTTTTTAGCTGAAGAATCTTTGTTCACCGATACTTTTGTCGTTATTTTTCGAGATCGAGGAACGTAACATCCTTCATTTTCCATAAGAGCAAGGTGTCACCATTCGTGGTTTTGCTATCGGTACTTCTCTGGAACGTTGCTCCCACGTATGACAAGGGACTTCTGTACCTCAAACTCGTCGGAGTAACGAGTCTTGCATGATGAAGTATAAATTAGAAAAGATGAAGAGATAGTTCCGGCAAATTCACAGAGATGAATCTGAAATAAGACCATAATTCGACATCATTTCTCCGAGGCCAAATGAAATACACACAGCATATACGCAAAATTTAAGTCATCCGAGCAATATTTGACACCAGACCAAAAGTAGAATAAAAAATTCTATTCGAAAATCATCACCGAATTTCGACAGCGACTTGATTATGATCCGATAAAATTTTGCCCTTCCCGTAGCCACCAGTTCCTGTCGCGCCATTGGACGGTGTATTTGATGCCAGTGACGAAGGCCCAGCATGTCCACAAAGTTATGCTGAATATCAGTCGGAAGATTGTCTCCGTTTGAACATCTACACAACCAAGGTATTTTGCAGAAAATCTCGCCAATGACTCAAACACGCCCTTGCATTTCACAATTTTATGATTCTGCCTCCACAGCTGTCCACTGCAGATGACATTGTGCGGAGACCCGTGATAGTTTACTTCCATCCTGGTGGCTTCTACGAGTCATCTGGACAGAGTTTTATCGAGGGACCTCAGTATCTCCTGGATCATGATATTATCCTGGTTACAGTCAATTACCGTCTTTCATCTCTGGGTATTGTAGTTTGACTATACTTGAATCGTAACAAATAACAATATTAAGATCTGACACCATCTCAAAGTAAGATAGAACACCAGTTCGAGGAACTCCGAGAGAGGAAATGTAAATGGTAACTGAGCCATGCATTTCATCTTCTAAGTACTTGAAGATTCCTAAAAATAATTATGGAAGTTCTGAAGTTGGGAAAGTGTTTCTGGGCAATACACGAACGTCATTTAGCCATATCCTCCCGACTGTGCAATCAATTTACCAACATTCTATAAATTGAAGAATTCAGGAGAAACATTGAATGAAATCTCTCTAATTTTGAAGGATTCATGAGTACAGGCGACTCCTTGTTGCCTGGAAACCTCGGTCTGAAGGACCAAGTCGAGGCTCTACGTTGGGTGAAGAAGAACATCGCAGCGTTTGGAGGAGATCCCAATTGTGTCACTATAACTGGGTACAGCGCGGGGTCATGGAGTATCTCGCTACATCTCGTCTCACCTATGTCTAAGGGACTCTTCCATCGAGCAATAGCAATGAGTGGCTCTGCCATTTATCAGGAGCCGCTACCTACGAATCAGACGAATCTGGCCAAAAAGCAGGCCGAAATACTCGGCTGCCCCACTGATACCACCGGTAACATGTTGGTCTGCCTCAATACGAAGACCGCCGAGGAATTTGCCGAAGGTGTCGCAGAATTTTTCGTGAGCGCCTCTCTTTATATAATTACACAACACACATTTGCCTAAAAAAAATGGAAAATTGATTGGTAGACAAATCATATTTCATACAAGAAATTTGAGTGTAACAAGTCTCATTTGCTGCAAAATACTTCACTAACAAGTAGAGGACCAACCTTGCGGATCACGGATTTGGCCAAAACTCTGGGAATCATCTTGTTTCGGTGAGAAATGAAGATATCCCAGAGGGTT